>JAGJRP010000060.1:0-104864 GCA_022832235.1 Lepidurus couesii
TTTTTTATACATTTGTGCACATGGATGAGCGAATCGCAAAATCGCGGCTCGTTCGTCGCCGATCCGGAATTGCGGTTCAGTGATTTACGATGACGGTGTCAACTTGAAAAATTCTTCTTGTTCCGGCGATATAGTATGCAAATTTTCGCGTGAAATACGTTACCAACCCACCATATTTTATACGTTTTCTCAAGTAAATACCATGGCTATAAATTTGACCAAGCATCGCGATGCCATGCTCGCGGCTTGGTCTGAAGTCGTTGATGAAAAAAGCCCCACCGACTGGTAAACTTTCCTCGTTATAATATAAAAGTTCCCAAACTTATAATCTGTATTTTCTTAGGGCCTTGTTTAGTTACGAAGGACAAACTTACGATCTAAAATTAGTCAGCAAAGGAGGTAAAGCTTCCAATGCCGCATCTATTAATTTATATAGCCTGTTATTCGTTCAGATGGTGGATTGGTGGAGATGGCCGAGGATTTAAGTAGCGGCAAAATCATGTATGCTTTCTGCAGAGTCCTAGATCCCAAAACCAGTCTTCCCAAGTTCGTCTTCATCAACTGGGTCTGTATAATAACCTATAAAATCCTATACGTCCGTTTTCCTTTTCGCCTCAATGATAACCGTTATCTTTCTACCGGTTAGATCAAGTTAAACTTTGACATTTCCGGTACTGGTCAAGTGTTCGTGTAGAAAAATTTCTAAGGAATTTCTTGATATGATAGTTGATGCTTTAAAAGAATTCAACATACCATAGCGTTCAGCTATTCACAATGCAACATTATACTATCTAACATTTCTTTTTTTTTTTATTTATTTATAGCAAGGTGAAGGAGCCCCAGTTGTCCGTAAAGGAACATGTGCCAACCACGTCCACGAAGTGGAAAAATTTTTCCGAGGTCACCACGTCACAATTAACGCTCGCACCGAAGAAGATGTGGATCCCGAAGTCATTGTTGATCGAGTTTCCAGAGCTACGGGCTCCGCTTACAGTTTTAAGGAACGTTCCGATCCTGGAGCTGATTCTGCACCAGTGGTAACTTGCCGTTACTTAGAACTTATTGCTATTTAAATGTTTCAGTTTATTTAAGCATTTTCCCCATTTATTTGAACAATTTTCCAATTTATTTAAACGATTTTCCGGTTTACCCTTGTTTAATAAGTTATTAATACGGGTATAATAATGGTATGTGTGTATTTCCAGGGCACAGTGTATAAACGCGTAGTTCCAACGCAAGAAATTAACGCGAAAGAACGCGATAGTTTTTGGGAAAAGGAAGAGAAAGAAGAAAAGGCTCGCCAAGCTTCCGAGCGGCAACGCCGTTTATCCGAAAGGAAGCAAATGGACGAAGAATTAAAAGCCCGGGAATTGCAAGCGACCCATGTACGCAACGAACAAGTCGCGCAGCGCATGCGCGGCATCGACGAGCAACGTGAAGCTGAGCGCGTCGTGGCAGAACGCGAAACGACGTCCGTCAGCCAGCAAAAGAAACGCTGGGAGCAGCAAGTCGTGGAAGATCAGCGCGACGAGGAAGAACGACGCCTGCGCAGTGAAGCAATGCGCCGGCAACGCAGTCAAGAAGCGCAGTCATTGATTCGTCAACGCTCAGTTGACGCACGGGCGGTTTTCGAACAGAATTCCGCGGCAGGGCAACTGAATGTTCGCTCGAGTAGCCAAAGCTTCCCACCGTCGTCTCCCACGGAGAAAGTAGTCTTGCCGGAGCCTATTGTTAGTCCACGAGAGGAAATTCCACCGGAAATTCCACCAGTTGCGCTGCCGGAGGAAATCCAAGAAATTGAACACCAAGCTCCGCCTCCTTTGCCGGTTGCGACTCCTCCTTTGCCTGCTACGGCCGTATCACCCATACAGCAAGCGTTGCAAACGGGATTGCCGCCCAGAGAAGAAAGCGACGAGGAAAAGGAAGAAGATCAGGATTGGGAATGTAAGTTCCTTTTATTTTATTTTTTCAATTCTTTTTAAAGCAATGTTAGAATTTGTTTAAGAGGAAAAAGAAGTAGAACTAGGACTAGGATGAGTATGACTCATTAATATAATATTATAATATTGTTAAATTTTAGCCCCGCCCTTGGAGGCCGGACCAGAAATTAAGGATCCGATTGGTGCTGTTTTACGCGAACAAGGTCAAGGAGTACCAGCTGTTCTGGCCGAGGAAGAGAAACAGCCAATTGCTGGATCAGGATTGTGTGCCAGAGCGTTATATGACTACCAAGCTGGTAAGACTTTTTTTTTAACAATAAAAAAGGTGTCCAGGAAGTTGTTAATGAGTTTCGTCTTTTGTTTTAGCTGATGAAACGGAAATTTCTTTTGATCCGGGGGACTTGATTACGCACATAGACCAGATTGATGAGGGCTGGTGGCAAGGCTTTGCTCCTGATGGTCGTTATGGCCTTTTCCCTGCCAATTACGTCGAATTGGCTGAGGAATAAAGGGAAAAAAACGCAACAAAATTAAAGTCGTAATACGCGAATGCAAACATTTCAAGAGAGTATGGGGTTGGGGTGCTGTGTCAAGAATTGTGGCTTCATGTTCATTCCTTTTTGCTAATTATGTTTGAATGTTGTAAGCATTGCGGTATCGTACTAGGTGCCCACGAAATTTGGCTTCACGAAAATGCTTGTGTAATTCCTGATGTGTCCCTTTTTAAAAAAGATAAACAATAAACCCTTCCCCGCGCAATATAATCCATTTTTCCCCACCTTTTCAAGTCAAATACAAGTTGTCTTCTATAAAGCGTTGTTTTACGTTTTACAGGCTTTGTTTTTCATCTTGATTTGATTTGATTAATAAATATAAGTTAATTGGTGTATTCGTTAAGTGTTGAAAACTCAACTAATGTATTTCAGACGTAAAAAGTGAATTTAAAAATGGAAGAAGGACTTGGATATGTCCACTTGTAACGAATTAAGGGTTTAAGGAAACTCTATTATAGAATTTCACTTTGAGATTCTTTTCATTAACGCTTCCCAGCCACATTTCTGGTATTCCTGAGCTTGCTTTCCAGGGTCCGCGGCAGCAATGATGCCTCTACCAGCAATGATCAAATCCGCGCCTTTTTCTACGACAGCCACTTCCGGTGTGGAATAGTTTTGACCCAAAGTATCACTGCCAACTTCTAATTTAACTCCCGGAGTCATCTGAATCAAGCCAGCGTCGTCACTAAAGCTACTTTGGGAGACATAACCCAGTACTAAATCCTTATGCTCTTCAGCCAGTTTCAATGTACCTTAAAATAGAAAAGCAAATACACAAAACCGTTAGATTCAAAACTTTTGTAGCGGGAGAAATTTGTGTTCTTACTTTCTGCGTAAGATGGAGTAGTCAAATTTCCCGCGCTACTCATGTCCGCTACGAGAACAACGCCACGCAAGCCCGCCAGTCCTGGCCGTTCTTTCTCCAGTTCTTCAATCTCTTGTGAAATTCCAGCTAATAAACCGGGCCCAGGTAATCCGTGAGCTGTAACTAAATGAGCCCAATGTGAAATCCGATGAACGCCTCCGCCATATTGCAGGTAAGTTGTGTTCCCAATATCAGCAAACTTCCTATGAGTAATGAAAACAATCTCAAATTCAAATCTGAAGCAGAACAAAAAGAACGAAAACCCATAGCCACAGTGGTAATTACAGAATTTAAAGGCATAAAAGGAAACTTGCCTGTCTTCCATGATCAGGAAGTTATGCTTCTCTGCAATTTGCTGCAATTCCATCAAGTATTCAAAGGTAAAGTTGTCAATTATGTCAATATGGGTTTTGAGCAAGCAAATAGACGGCCCCACTTGCTCAGCTAAAGTTAACACCTCTTGTCCAGTCCGAACATCCACAGCCACACTCAAGTTGCTCTTTTTGTCCATCATGATCTGAAACAGTCTCTTGGCCAAAGGATTCTGTGCCTTCCCTTTGCGCTCTTCAAGCGACAGAGTCAATCGTTCATTTGCAACCGGCTTTGAAGAGGCTAATAAGAGCTCTTTATGTTCCTTAACGAACTTGATGACGTTTTGGACGGTCATATGGTCCACCTTTCCCGCCTGCTCCAACGCTTTCATGAACTAACAAACGCACAAAATGATCAAATGTAGACTGGAGTACGATATAGGAAATGAAATAGTTTTTATAGGTATACTTTATGGATAGTGAAAACGCTATGCATTCGAATGCCATTCTGCGCTAGATTGGCTTTTCCGCCTTGTTCTCTGTCAAGGAGAACTACAGCATCAGTGACTTTAAGGCCAACAGCTTGCAATTCCTAGACAAAAAGCAGGATGATTATAACTCTATTATATGACAGGTTTGGGGTGTATATGATTATCTTTTTACTCTAGCAGTGTCAAGAATACTGGAGCCACTGGTCACCACATCTTCTATAATGAGGCACGTCTGTCCTTGGCAATAATTGCCTTCTATGAGCTTCTTGGTTCCGTATTCTTTGGCTTCTTTTCGCCTCAAAAGCATGGGGATACCATGCTTGGCTGAGATCAACGTGGCTAAGGGTAACGCAGTATAAGGCACACCACAAACCACATCACAAGTAGCGTCTTCGCGGGCTTCCCATAAGAATTGACTCACTGTCGCCTAGGAAAAATTGAAACGGCATGATTAGTACAGGGAAAATAGGATAATAAAGGTGTTATGCTTACCAGCTGATCTGGGAAAGAGACGATGACGCGGAGGTCAAAGTAAACGGGAGAAAGTAGGCCACTTTTCAGCTGGTATTCGCCGAACTTAACCGCGTTAATTTCAAACAATTTGGTGGCCAGGGCGTCCATTTTCAAGACGGTAGCGTAGAACTGCATGCACATGCAGCGGAAGCAGACACGTCTTCCCAGGTTCTTCCCCGGGGCACAGACGAGGTTCTCCGAAACCATGGTTCAAAGTAACAAGTGGACAAAAACAAATTCCCAATGTTGTTATTCGGCATACAAAAGTTTGACTTTCAGATGCTCGTGCTTTTCGTCCAAGGGACACAATCGAATTAACTGTCAGTGGGAAGGTGGACCCTCCTTTTGAATGGTGGTAAATTACCTCCGTAAGGAAAACGTTAATAGGAAAATCCTTTTGAATTCCTAGACCACGCCAAAAATTTGATTTTCCCGTAGACAATTTATATCTTAATACGTGATTAAGGTCCTGTCGCCTTGTCAATCGTGCTGGTTTTAGCATATTCTGGCGATTTCTAATTGCACTCATTGGTGGGTTGAACGGTTTAACCCTTTCTTTGGGGAAACTTAGAAAGGACGCGCCTATATATTGATATGTCAATCTGTTATAAAATCTTGAAAAACGATCCGCTTTTAACTAGACGTGGTCAGAGTTCAATTCTTATCAAAGCAGTCAAGAGTCTAAAGAACGCTATAAAAGCCGCAACCGATTGAACTTTTGTCTATTCTTAATAATGAAAGGGTAAGTTGACATGAAAGGGAGGGTCCAGTATTATTTTTCCTATTAAATTGGTCAATTAAGAGACCTACCGTATGTCTCAAGGTAAAAGTGTCACGTAAGACATGTGTAGACTGGTCTTTTGTTTGCAAGTTTAACTGTGGTAATCAAGTTAAATTGATTCAGATGGTTAAATTAAGGAAAACCTTTAGTACAAGGTGTTCGTGACACCAACAAGTTGTGAAATGTCGAACATTGATTACTAATAGAATTGGATTACATTCAATTTGATGTTTACATGAAATATTTTTGGTGAATTTATAGATTATATCTGTTAGTACTATACATTAATACATTCCTTCCGTTTTTAATCTTACTGAATTATAATTTTGCTTAATTATTAATCAAATGTTTAAAAATTTATTAAATAATACCTTTTTTAAAGAGGGCTAATAATTTGAGATAATAATGAGATAAAATCAACTAGGCTGGTTTATAATACCAGATTAAGAGATATATTTGCTCGAAATTACAACAAGGAAATATAATTTGCTTTCGACAGATTCCTTTCATGTCACCCTGGCAGATAATCGACTAGTTTTGCCAACACTCCGCTCCGCCAATATAACGCTATATAATAACCTTAATTTCTGATTGCACTTGGTATTCATCACATGCAAAGAGAAAAAAAAAATTGTGTTTAGAAGAACAACAACACAAGAAGCACCGGTTAATATGAATCTTTTTTCACAATTTTTGTCACAATTGGGCGCGAAAAACAGTGGAAAGAGATGAGTATCAAAACAACCAGGATCGGAAAAACACGACCGAATCATTGCACCGGATTTAGTCTCTAAACTTTTCAACAATCGCTCAATAATAAACAAAGCCTCAACTGTTAATTTCACTCAAATATGCATGCTAAGCAAACGAAGAACTTTTCCATCATCCGCGGGTTCTTTGCCCGACTTCGGGGAATTGAATCGTCCAGATTCAACGAGTCAGGCAACTTGGACTGGAAGTGAATACTTCGGGAGGGGTCGGCTGAATTGGGGGAGGGTGAACTGGCTGGAAGACTAGGAATCGAAGGCTCGGCTTTGAGACGGCGTTTACTGGCAAGTTCAGGCATCTGCTGCTGCAGAACATCGGACAACTGGGACTGGTCTAAGTGACCCTGTAAGTAGTTAATGAGCGGCAGGTGCTCATCGACAGTCAACAGTCCAGATGCCACCGGTCCGACGAGGAATTGCTCGGCATCCATGGTCAGGAACCGCACTCGCCAGATCAAGTCGCCAAGCACGAGTCTCCGATTCGCGATCGTTTCTTCCAGTTTCCGGCGCTTACACTCGCAACTCGCCCAGCGAATCAACGCATCTAGGACCTCGACCTCACGCACGTCGAGACTGTCACGTGCCACGATGGTTTCCAAGATATGTTTGGGCAAATCTTCAAATTCCTCCGACACCAAGATGGCTGTCCCGTGCGAATCGATAAACTCGAAGGTCTGACGCGCCAACTGGGCGCACCAGTTTATCCCGTTGGTCTCTGGCTGAAGAGGCGGCGGCGGGTGCAGTAGGTTCTCGCAGCTATCCGATAAACCACGCTTCCGGAAATGGGACTGGGTTGGCTGATGCAGCGACTTCTTGGCGGCGGCCACGTGGTCAAGGTCACTTTCTGTAGCATCCATGGGTGGCGCTGACGGCAAAGGCTTCTTGTCTAAGGGTAAGGTCGGAAGGGAGTAGGACGTGACCTCCGTCGTGATGCAATCCTCATTGGAAGCGTAAATCATGACGTGTTGCAAAATCATTAGTGCGTTTTGGATCGTCAGGTTTTGACTCAAGTACTGGACACAGTCTTCGGTCAAGTTGGAGCAGAGGTACTTCTGCGCCGCGTGTAACGTCGCCAAAGCTGTTACGACCGACCGGAATTTGACTGGCTCGTCATACAAAAAACTGGAAGATGCGCAAAAGAAAGAACAAGGAAAATAGTATATCTAGATTAATAGCTTCGTAGCAATAAAAACTGACGCCAGCCAAGATAAAGTGAAGCTTATCGCGAAATACCACAAGAATAGGATCATAACTTACTTGATTAAATGTTCGAAGCCTCGCCCGTCCACGTCGGGTACTTGGACGGTGGTTGCCTGAGCCTCCGCTAAAGGCCCAACAAACATGGCGTAGAAAACCGGATTAGCTTGAGCCAAAACGGTCTTTTCGGCGGGAATCCGCCACGTGTCCGGTTCCTCGCCCACGTGGAAGGTAATGTCAGCTTTGGAAATCGAACGTTTCAACACGCACGGCGCTGAGAGCGACCTACAGTAACAGGAAGGCAAGAGAAAGAGGAAGGAAACCTATTAGTAAGCCATAACCATAACGTTTGAAAAAGAAACACAGGCACATATAAAGGATGAGTCAGAGTCAGAAGTTGTAAGGTATAGAGCCACACGCAGCCAGTTGGCTGGTAACCTAAGACGCGTCTATGGAATGCCGTGAATGAAATTCTTCGCCAAAAGCAGTTTTGGCTCCACAGTATTAAAAAAAGAGAGAATCTGCTGTAGAGCTCGCGTGACAATAACATATTCAAGTAACATAACATCCTCTTATAGTAAGTTGTTCTAAAGTTCTAAAGGAGTCTACAAGTTTAGAACGTTGGTCTGAAGACTGCGTCTAAGGTTACACCAAAGACTAAGGCGTATACGTGGAAAACGTTATTACTCACGCAAGGTAAAATTCAACACTTTCTGTGTTACAAACGGCTATAATCGTTATTGAAAACCGAACTGTGGACGGATTATGCGTAAATAAATAGTCAAAGATCAAAAACATCGAGAGGAAATTGATTCTTTATCATTTTCACTTTTTATTTATTATAGTTGCTTGCTGTAAAGAAAGTCGCAGTTGCTTATACTGTTTGAATAGGAAGCGGTTTCAGTGATAATACTTGTAGAAACTTATTATAGTGAGTTAAATCTAAAGGGAAATAACAATGTTGCCTGCTCAATTGGAAGTTTATTTGCGCGTAATGAAGTGACGTCTATACACGGCGACGAATAAAACGAAAGAGACCGCATGATTCGAGAGGATAAAATAAAGAGGAGAGCAAGAGTGCCATCCCCCGTATGGCCTTCTAGCAAAACACAGAAAGGAATAAAAAGTTCCGACAATACTTAAACTTTAGCTTTTTTGCTGGAAATCTTCCCGGTTATGGTTTAAAGATTTCTGATAAAAGTCTGCCCAGAATGAGTCTTAAACTTTGTGACGACTTATGCTATGGAAATACTGGCAGAAATTATGCTATTTAGCATTTTTTTATTTTGTATTTTTTTTTTTAAATAGAAGGTTGGAATATGAAAGTAAATGTAAAGGAAGTGGGTTATGACCGAATTTCGACTTGCCCCGTACTCGTGAGGCAAAACCACAGACATGTGCAATCAAGAACTATCAAGGACCTTCAAGAACTATACAACCAGCATAGTAGTAATTATCAAAAAACTAAGCAGTCAGCTTCCTCGTAAGAGCTCTAATTAATCTAAAACACAGAACAAAGTTAGCTTAAAAACTACAAGCCTTTCTGAATTATTGACGAATTTCTTGAAGCAATGCTATCTCGGTTTTCAAATTACGAATTCAAATTTCGCGCCAATTTTCAAAATGATTAATTTGAAACAAAGACATACGCCAACTTTCCTAAACAAGGCTCGATTCAAGACTAGACTTGCAGTGTGTAAAGAGCATTTTACTTCAAGTTACGTATTAACAAACAGTAATATAACCTATATATTAACCTACAGTAATAAGTAACTAAATTAGGATGCCGGCAGCTGGGCGTTTTACCATATGTTCTACCTACAGAGGTATTACACCAGCCAGGTAGGGATAAACGGTTGTTGCTGTCAGCAACCTTAAAAGTCCCCGTCGAGATCATTTCGTGACCGCAGTGACCTTAAACAGATTAGTACGGACTCGACGACATTTGTCATTTAGCCCACGTTCTAATCGCGTGCTCCAAAATACGCCACGCTTTTAAAAGCATTATTTAAAAAGCTTTTTTTGGAGTGGATCGAAACTATACCACTTTACACCAGTTTTAACACTCATTTCAGCTTTAAAACTCAGGAATAGATTTCAAAACTTTAAGAATTCAAAAACGCAGTTCCTTTCACGCATTCTCAGTGACGTTAATTCAATATCCATGACGAAGACAACTTACCGATTGTACGACCGCGTTCCAGTCTTCATCTGCGGACTCATGTTTCCCTATACGCACGAAGAAACGACAAAGAATAAAAGAGAAACATTTAAATACGTTTGTCAACTTTGATGTGGCGTATCAAGTTCTTGGGTTAGGGGAAAACCACAGAAAAAAATGAAATCCTGGATCTTTTTCCCTTGTCAAAGTTTTATGCCTGCCTAATCAGTCAGTTGGGGAACTTTTGGGTTTCAACGCCCTGCCCTTGCCCAGTTTCCGTTTCCGCCCAACAATCTGTCTTGACAATTTTTTTTTCTTTTTGGCCCGTTTTATACTTGTACCCTGTCTTTATTTGTCTCGCGGCCCTTCACAACTTAAAAGTGACGACCTTTGACATGTTTGAACGTTTACGACACGTATCAGCCCCAATATTTATTTTCCCAAACTCGATAAAAAGAAGTTCAAGACAAAGAAAAACCTTCCAAGCTAAAGCACTTAAAACCCACTCAACTTTGAAAAAGTTGCAAAAAATTGGCCAAGTTTTAGTTAAATCACCGTATTTCGGAATATTTTGAAGTATTTAATTCGAGTTGAAATAAAAATGGAAACTCCAGTCAAACCTCCAAAAAAATCTCAAAATTATAAATTCAAAATTTTAGAAAAGTACTATTAAGTACTTTTATTTTTAAATTAATTATTTAATTTCGCTAATTCAAGCTCTAGTGACCTGTATGGCTTCATAATTAAATTAGGCAAATTACGCTGTTTTACGTTATCCTTTGGATCGAATTCAACCCAAATCCGGTGAATATAAACAGATCTAAAAAGTTCGAATAAAAGTTGTTTGCTTTCTTAAAACTTGACTAAGTAATTAATTTATTGTAAGCATTTAATTCCAAGTGATCGAACTAAAAACGTAAAAGTTGATGTCAGTTTATTGAAGTGACTCGATTAGGGTATCTAATAACTTACAATAAAAAACGTGTCAAGTCTTATCCAAATCGCATATACCTTTAAAGAGTTCTGCTGAACTGATGAATCATATAGAAGCGCTTTGGTATCAATCTTCCATACGTTTTTGTTCTTTTATCAACACAATCTCCTAGTTCTATATAAATATGTATATATATAGACTATCGTTGCACAACTTTTAATTGGAGCTACAGGAGCTCGTGTTAAAACTCATCACTGAAAATTTCTCGGAAATCCAAATCGCGAAAACAAAACTCCCAATCAAATAATTCAAACGACCGATTGGTTCGAAGAAATTCGCAGGGTCTTTTTTGCTTATCACTGAATCCTAATCGCAGAAAAAACTTCCAATCAGATACTTGAACTAATTCGAAGAAATTTGCAGGGGCTTTTGTTACGGCGACTTACGGCACTTGAGAAGTGTTCTGATAATAGCTGTGTTGTGTACTGACAGGACCACGTCCATGTCACCGACTTTTCAAGGGCTCTTTAGGTTGTGTTGTGTGTATATGTCTATATGAAAAGGACACACGGAGAGAGAGAAAGTATCAGGGTAGTGTTACACTTCCCCATATGCGTAGAACGAGTAGTTGCGAGTGGTAGACGCGTATTTGAGAACCTGTATAGGGAAACGCGGCCCGAAGAGACCTTCGGAAAGCCAAGGGCTACTCTCCCGCATCGTTCTTCAATCTTAAAATAGGAAGACGCTAGATTGTATACACGATCATAATGGATTCAAGCGTCATTTTATCAAAGGAAAATTTCCAGTCTGCATAGAAGACTCGGGCTCCTGCCTCGCTTCACCGCTGCAGTCTTTTTAAGACGGCCTAGATTTTACCCTCTAACCCCCCCTCTACAAGGGGGGTTAGAGGGTTATCAAGCACTTAGCGAAACCACAACAGAGCTAAAACTATTTAGAAAAGCTATTTTCTTCACAAAATCGTGGTTTATCTTTCACAAAGAAAGGTTGGCTTAAATTTCAACTTGCAAGTTTTTAGCTTCAATTGGAATACAAAACAAGAAATTCTTGAGGTTATTTTTAGTATTGGCTATTTAACTCCGAACTCGTTATAGAATCGATCATGCATGTAGCAGCATTTTAGAGCATGTAGAGCATGCATTGTAGAGCATGTAGAAGCATTTTTCTTATACAAAGAAAAGCTGAGTTGGAATAATTTTGGGATATTCTTCGGATATTTTCTGTTAAAGGAATAAATAATTGAAATCAATGGATGTTATGAAGGCCAATTTGAAATGTACAAGCTCTTCTTGGTAAAGATGTAATTTCATTATTATTTACTTTTTTGTTATAATTTACTTCAATTTTCGTTATTAATTCTTTGTGATCGAAACGGCGTCTGTTCTATTTTCGTTCACGGGACAGTGACCGTAATTCAGAAGACGCCTTAGGGAGCCTGTAGACAGTTTTCTATATGCTTTGATAAGCTCGCTTTATAAGCAAAGCTTCTTTATATACAAAACGTTTCGATTTTAACTACTAAGAAGCCTCAAACAATTGAATCCAAATCGAATCTAAGAATTTCTAAGAATTTCACAAATAATTACTAACATCAATATTTTCCCGAGTAACACTTTAAAGCGAACAATCTCCCTGCTAAAGTCTAAAAGAGTCCTAAAGATACCAATAATAATAAAAAAAAGCAATTGGTGAACGTGTAGCTAGCTATCTTATTTGAGCACATCCAAGAACTCACTATCTCTTCTAAAATGAAATTGTGAATTAATTTTTTCCAAGTACAAAATACAAAGGACTGACATATGTAAGTAAACAGCGCCAAACTTGAGCTTATAGAAGTACAGCTATAATACCAAGTTTATTGACACAAGTGTTTTGAGAAGGCCTAATTTCGTATGCAAAGCTTTTCCTACCGAATTTCGTTTTAATTCTCGCTAAGCTCTCCGGCTCCTCTATTGCGTTCCCAATTTTTACTGGAGGTTGGTATAGGAACAAAGTTTTAAGAAGCTAGCATAAAGTAGTCCAAAACGGGATGTGGCGTTAGGTTGAATCATTAAAATCCCCTCTCCCCTATTTTAGATAAATAGCCACAACAAAAAAGAAAAGGAACGTAAGCGGCCGATGTTTAGTTTTTCGGGAAACGGGGAATTTATTTAGGTGTTCTTTTGGACTAGATAACGTTGCCTATACGAGCTTGAACGCCTTCACGCTAAAAATAAGCAAGGGCTTAAACGTCCCGGATATGGCGTATAGGCAGTGTCTTGGTTTTTTTAGATTTTTTTTTAGGCAAATGATTGGCACGCACCACCTTTTCTTGTTAGCGAGGGGCAATGTGTTGGATGAATCAGATGTCGGAATGTTCCTTGCCGGAAATAGTCTAGATTACTTGAACGGCTCGCAATAGAACAGAACGAGCAAACAAACCATTTAATTCGGGGAAGTTTGAAAGGATTTTTTTTTGCGTTTTTTAAAGTGATGACGTCATTGTTTTGCTAAAAAAGAAAATCCAAAAATTCAAACTTTTAGAGAAATTCTTGAGCAGCTCGCGGCAGAACAAACGAGAAACACAATTTCATTCAGGGAAGTTTGAAAGTTTTTTTTAAGGTGATGACGTCACTGTTTTGTTCATTTTTTTAAAATTAAAACTTTCAGAGAAATTTCAGTATAAAAATTTCTAGACAATTTGGTACAGTACATCCAGCAGAAATTGGGTGCAATTCTAATTTCAGGTAATGATATTGGAACTTTTGGAGTTTTTTTTATTGCGAATTGCGAGATTTTTCCGCTTTAAATTTTCTAGCAACTTGCAGAAATTTTCTTCATTTTGCTAAAAGATTTGGTGATAGAAGGTAAATTCTGAAGGAGATGTTTCTTTCCAAATCTCTCCAAAATAAAATTTTGAAGAGATTTTCATTGATAATTACTCTTTTTCATTTGAATTAAAAAATTTTCCGTATTACTGTAATTACATAAAGTAATAACAGTAATACGGTCAGACTTTTTTCGGAAAGTTCAATGTGTTGGAAGTAAGTTTGGACCGAACATTTTCCATTGGAAATGCGTTTCATAAGATCTCAGGTTTTTGTTACGTGGTTGGCGTTGAAGTTAAAGTGTCCTAGCATATTGCTGCCAAGGATCTATGTTTAGAAATGAGATCAAGGCGAAAGTTGAGGCAAGTGTTGCGAGAACGCAAGGAGTAGCCAAAAGTTTTGCGGAAAAACACTTCCGAGGAGGAGGTTCGACGACTGTTCGGAGGAGGTTCGGCAATAAACAAGTTAGCAAGTTATATATTTACCCGGGGCTAACCTAGACCCGGTTTACCCGTATGCTGCCCTATGGGCATACCGAAAAAGGATTTAGGTTACAACCTTGGATTCCGTCGATATCTATCCTTTTCCACGCCTAGTGACCGGGATTTCCGGGGAGCTTGTTTTGGGTACCGGGAGATCAATACTTCCCCTCACGCGTATGCTACGTGTGGCTCGTTTGTTTTATCGATCGTTTTCCTTCGGGATGTAGAAGAGGATTGTGGGGAAAGGGTACACAGCTCGGAACCAAATCAGGTCAAGGTATAGAAACGGAATGAAGACTTACTTGAGTTGCAGCTTTGTTGCCCATCCTGGGTTGTAGAATTGAAGATTCTGACCGTTGAAACGTAGAAAGAAGCACAGTTAAATAACAAAGTAACACGTGGTTGTTTAGAACAGCCAATTGGTTTAACAAATTAACAGGGGAGAGTAACAAACGAAAAGAACGTCAGGTAACAAAAACAAAGTAGAGGAGCCGGCAAGGGTAAATAGCCCCAGGCCTGCGTTGGAAACCGTTCTGCAACCGAAGTAATGGCCGTAGCGAAACCCCCCTCTTTTTTAGCAGCGCGCTTCGGAGAGGGAAGCAAACGCGTGGTCATCGTAAGCCTGCGCTCAGAAACCTCCGTAGCAGGTAGCCCTGTATGCGCTTGCGTTAAGACGCTGCCATACTCACCGAGTTTTTCTTGGAATCGTTCAAGCCAAAGTAGGTCTAATTGATGCGAGATAGTTGGGTCTTGAAAAAGTCCCCAAACACATTTCGGCGAATTTCGGCGTATCGTTCGGGTACTTCAATTATTATCTTAACACCTAGTTGCCATTATTCAGGATGGGTGTAATCGCCGATCAGGGCATCGGGACGTTTTGCGTTACTAGGAATTGGGACTCGTAATTATCTTTTAATGTGAATCTTACGTCATGACTGAAGGCAAATATTTTTTAAAACAAAGTCCGAGTTTTGCATTTCAGGTTCAGAAAAGCAATACAGTACAAAGAGAGATTAATGATGTGGGGGAAAAAACATCATTCCAATGTGATAAAGATAGGCTTCCGCGAAACGTGTCGGGGGGTTTATAACAACTCAGAGGGGGGCCGCCGTTCCCACCGAACCTACGCCTCGTGTCCCGGGTCCAACTCCTGTGTTGACATTACCGACAGCAGGGGAGGTGTAGTACGAGGCTGTGACCATAGGCTCGGCGTCCGGGTTGGACTGGTCGACGTGTGTAATGCGTTCGACGCGACCCTCAATAGGACCGGAGCCGGGCAAGTCGTCGACCCGGTAAATGACCGCTTCGGCGTGAATAATATGGGTTCCCTTGGCGTGAGCGTTATCCAAAACGTTCAGGACAGGGTCGATCAGGTTCTGCGTCGCCGTCGCTGCGACTGTGGAATGTAAAGGGACACCACCGACGCTGGAATTAACATCCCCAACGCCACCTGTAGGAACTTGATTGTTATTCTTTACCCCGTATCAACACTTCGTATGTGACCCTACCGGTGGTGCCCGTTTGCTGCATCTCTTGTCCAGGAGGAGCAGTGGCCGGTTGCTGCATCCCTTGTGGCGTTGGCTGTATCCCTTGTCCAGGAGCAGGTTGTTGCATCCCTTGTCCAAGCCCTGTATTGCTTCCGTACCCTGCGGACGATACGAGAACAATGATTAAACATAGGAGCTCTGAAAGAAGAGGTAGGATTTCGAGAACTAACCTTGTTGTCCTCCTTGGAAGCCTAGGTCTCCACGCATTCTTCGACCAGCTTCAGTTTCGGTACGATCAGGCTGATAACCTCCCAAGCCGGAAGGTACATCCGGTGTTCCGAAACCTCCCGTATAGCCAACCCCAGCATTCACCCCTGAACTGGCTTCTGGCGTACCACTGTACCCGAAGTCCGTGTTTGCCATAGGCGTAGTGCTAGCACTTTCAAACCCGGAGGTGTCGGCAGATCCGAACTCGCTGCCAGCCATCGAGACGTTGCTCCCGAACGCGGAGGAGTTATCCGGGGTCGGGTAGTCGGTAGAACTACCTACGGTAGCAGTCGGCTCTTCTCTAAAGCCACCCCATTTGCCACCTTCGTCCCCCCCTTCGATGATTCCTTGGTCCCCAATATCGCCGAGGCCAACGCTACCCGCAGGTACGATAATACGCCGCCGTACGACGCGTCTTCGACGCCGAATAATGCGACGGACGATCAGAGGGCCTCCACTTAGATCCATTGCCCCCTGCTCGTTGTCTCCTTCAGGTTCAATTCCTTCCTCGTCCTCAAGGTCCTCATCGTCTCCCACACCTTCTTCGTCTTCATCTTCATACCCGCCAACTTCACCTACAATTAAAACTTGCGTAACTACATCGCAACTCACAAAATTCTGGAACAAACCTGTATCTACCGAAGCCCCAGTGGGAGGAGGTGGGGCACCACGCCCCACCTCTAGTTTTTCACCTGAATCTTCAAATCCTGTAGTATTTACGCCACTTCCTCGAGACTTCTGATCTCCCGAATCTGCCGCCACGCGTCCACCTAAGCAGAAATTCAGACACTAAACATCAAGGGTTAACCATAGCGCATGAACTTACTGGGTAGGTCTCCTCTACCTGCCATGTTAGCAATCCCGCCAGTGTCCATCGCGTGCCAACAACAATGAGCCGCGTGATCCACGGTCCTAATGAGGGTGCTCCCGAGTCGTTACCCTGCTACTCGTAACCAATCCTTCCGCTGCGCCTCGGTAGAGCTTTACGGGGTCGCTCTCGCTTTTCTCGAGTTTTTGATCGGACGCCTTAAACTTATCGCAACCACCACAGTTCACACAATCACACTTGGGTCCACAAGTACTTACACCCGTCTGAAATAAACTACACTTGAAGGAAACTTTATACAAAGAAAGTAAACTTGTACAAAATATACAAAGAGGGTTAACTACTGAGGTACAACAAGTTTACCTTTACACTTGCAAGCAGGGTTGTCGCAGCGATCTTCAGGGTTAGGTTTATCAGACATGAGTGAGGTGAGGAGGAATTCTAGCTTCCATGTGCGGAGAAAAAGGGAAGAGGCAAAAGAGGTCAGGTTGGATTATTCGCACCAACGTTGACTGTTCCGGGAAGGTCCTTTTTGTTGGAACCCACTTAAGGCGAATTTGGCCCATACCAGAAGTGCGTTTCAAAAAACCTTTCCAACGTTTTCTCGAGCTAAGAAGGCTAGCCAATAAGCTTTTTTTTTTCGTTTCCTGGACTTTACCTCCATCTGTGCTTATAAAGGCAATGGTAACAGTACATCGGTCACGCAATAACTCGTCCATCAAGCTGATGAACAAAAGTTATAAACCTCTAAAAATTTCGAGTTAACAGTATCGAGGATGTAGGTGTGGCTGTTTACGATTTTATTTCTATTTTATTACTCGTTCTTTAAATTGCATATTGACAAATAGTTTGTCAACTTACAAACTACCGGCAAGCATAACTAAGAGAACGATGGGCTATTACTCTATAAACAAAGGAACTAACTAATATTATAGCAGTTGCATAACATAAATCTTGTCTAAATAGAGTGCCAGTAAGTGCAAGGGCCTCTTAGCAGCAAACGTATTATCTTAGTGTTCAACATAAGTGTGTAAAATCTGGGTCTTTATCAAATCCCCGCATATTTTAGAAATTATGTGTACGCGTCGGACGCGTCTCTTTTACTGCACATCCGTGCTGAACTGGCTGCCTTCAATCCTAGGCGCTGGTACCGTCACCGGCTTGGTATCACCCGGTTCGCTGTAAGTTGATGTAATAGTACAAGTGCCTTCGAAGGCGTCTCCCGATAGTGGTACATCAGTTTGGACGCCTGGCGGGAATACCGACTGAAAAGCTGCTATGTCTTGCTTCACTCGAGGGTTGCATGCGCATTTAGGCCCACATGGACATTTGCCTTGGCAACGACATACAGCTACAACAAAGACATTCATATGGCATTAAGACTATATCGTCATGAAACTTATCTCAAGTGTCCAATTATGTGTTTACCTCCACACTTGCAGTCCGCTTCACTGATTCCTTGAGCTTCTCGCTGGTTGCTTTGGTCTGCCATTTCTAGGACTCGACTGTTAAAAGATCAAAGAACAATGGCACAACATTTTTTCGCCCAAGCAACAACTCCTAGTGGTAAAAAGCCGACGTCGGTCACGTGTTCCCAGAACTGGGTTTCCCAAGAATCGAACTCTTCTTCCTGAAAACCCGCATTCCGAACCTCGCCATTCTTTCCCCCTGGATACTTCATTTTATTGCAGTATTTTTACCACTGCAATTCTAAAACACATTAGGTTTACTGACATCCGAGTAGAAAATTAGTTGCATTTAAGGTTAAAATAACTATTTTCTTCTAGTAAAGACTCTTTAGTTGAATACTATCGGTGTAGAGTACAAAAGGAAATTAAGAGTATTCAAAGACGGAAGGATGCACTTAAAAGTGTCTTTATTTATTTTAAAAAATAACTATTAAAACATTAGGCACGATCCTGACGGTGTTCCTTGTGGTGGAAGCCGTAACCATGTTCCGGGTACGAGATTCCTACATCTTGATGATGAAGACCTTCTTCAACGACTTCCTTATTTCCGGCACCAATGTGTTTCCCGCCAGCACCAGTGCCTGGTTTATCGTTGGCTGGACGTCCTTCAGGACCGTCGTAAGCACCTTTGCCAATGCCACCTGCACTCACATTAGCCTCTTCGGTCATCCCCCCGGCTGCAGCTTTGCCGGCACCCTCATCAGCACCTTTAAATAATCATTACGTCAAGACAGGGCTTCTTTGTAACCTTGCAGGTTGCGCAATCAAAGCACAGGGCGGAGAGCTATGGAATTAGTATATTTACGTAGCTTACCTTGTAAATCTTTTCGGTCACCCATCAGTTGAAATCCTGGAATACCTCCGATGTTTGACATTTCAGTCAAATGTGTTTTCGGGTTTCAACTGAAGGAGGTTGAATTGTTTAGGTGCAAATTGGGGATATACCAATTACTAGAAAAGCTAGAAAGGTACTGGTGGGAACAAAAGAGGGTGGAGGTACGATTGAGAAAACGTTTGAATGGAAAATAACTACGTTGGTGTGTTGAATCCCTGCGGTTATTAATCCAAAACGGTACCTGTTCCTTCAGTTTCTCTTGAGTGAGAATATGCGCCGTCCTTCTTGGTTTATTAATCATCAGGTTTAATTGCATACACTAATAATTTATTTCGGTTTTCGGTACAACATAAACTACGCTAGTATTTCCTGTTCTCCTCACTATTGTCTTGTGTATCTTTTATATTTCGAATAATTCAGGTTTACAAATTTCGCGCTTCCAGTGTTTAAATTAATTTTTACGTTTAATTGCATTAAATAATAATTTATTTCACTTTTAGCTATAAGATAAGCGACGCTACTATTTAACTGTATTGTCTTGTGTATTTATTATTTATTTTGTATATTTGTACTCACCCAGGGTTTTCAAAATTTCGCGCTTCCAGCGTTTAAAGGGCTGAAGTTCGACTCACCATTAGCTTGTTCAGCTCACTACTAGGGGGCGCCACCGCCAAATTCTTATGTAACCGGAACCAGAAACGTAATAGCCCTCCTGTTCAAAATCACTTCCGTTTATTTAGTTCGATCGAGGACTAAAGGACGTTTGTGCAAGTCACGTAGTTTTCTACTTCAATTCCAACTTAGTGTTTTATTGAAGTACTGAACAATGTTAATTATTTATCTACTCATGCGAATGTCTTATAACGTCGGCCAACAAGCGCAAGTTTCACCGGCGTAGACAAAGTAAAGTAAGAATTACATTAGTTTTTCTTTTTTTATTAGACTTAGAATTATGAGTTAATTTTGCAAGATTAATTTTTGTTTAAAATCAATTGTCTTAATGTATTTGCCATTTAAGCCTTCTTATTAGCAGGTCCATTCTATTAAACACCAATCATTTCCTACGCAAATTTCCTACTTAGTGGTAATTATTCCCAAATTTGTTCGAAGATGTAAGTTTCAAGTTTGTTCTCAAGATGGAGTGGCGTAAATCAAGGAATTGTAGCCAAACGAACTCAATATCGTTTGCTTCGCTTAACTTATTAAGCGTGTTGCTGCACCCTGTGTTTATAATAATAATGAAAACCTTAATAGGAAAGGAAATTAATTTGATAAAGTGTATTATTACTCCTGGAATCCTGCTTTTGGAGATAACCTACGTATTCAAAACGTTATTTTTTTACAAAAGGACAAAAAATGAGTGACACGAATTATGCTTACCGATATAGAACGTAGTGTTGAACGATAAACAGTATGTCGTACAAAATAGACACGACTCCCAGGCCGAATTTGGTAAAATCACCAAAAATTGAGCCCCAGTCCTCTAAAACAATTGAAAAATTCATCCACGATACAAATTGTACTTATTATTTTTTGTATATTAAGTACCGTAGTTGTAGGCCAATAAAAACATCTGCAGAATACTGCAAACGCCTCCCGTAAAATCCAGCAAAATATTGCCTATTGACCACCCTTCAGTACTTTGGCGCTTGTAATTCATATACGCCTAAAAGTAGAATAAATTACGGTTAAATCTTCCTAACTACGTAAAATATTGCAAAATTTCAATTCACTTCAAACAAGTTTTTCCTCTGTTTTTTTTTACGTAACTTCAATTAAATAATAAAATTTCCCGCTAAATTGTAGTTCGTACATTGAAAAACTGAAAACGAAAAGTTGAAACAAAAGTCTAAAACTTATTTTCAAGTTTTCTTGAAGTATTAGGAAAAGTGTAAAAAAATGGTACTAGAGTTAGAAAGCTTCAAATAAGCCTTATAGTTAGCCATTCAAAGTACGTGATTTAAAATAATAAAGTAGCGCACCTGTGGGGCATATTTAATAACCGTAGCTGTCAGTTTGACGTACGCGCAGTAATTTAATACTTCCAACCATGTTAAAGCTGACGCCAATGCTGCGATGGTTGAGCTCAGCAAGAATAAGCACGAAACGCCGATAAAGCTCATACCAGGCCATGTTACTGTTTGGTCCCCACGCTATACCACCCAAAATTAATCACTTTCTCATGATTATTCAATTTCAGGTATTGTCGTACTTCATAGAAACAGCATTGAATGACAGTAACGAGAGTTAAAATTGTCGCATGTATGGAAAAGCCCACATCGTTGGCTTGCACTGGCAAAATTCCCATGGGATGTGCTTTGAAGTATTCCTCCTAAAGAATGTAAAACGTTAATCTATTTAGTATCTATCAACAACCAAATGAAATTTGAACTATAAATTTTTAAATAATTATTTTCTTTTTTAGCGTGTTTAGGACCAAATTATTTACTTGAACGCTTGGACTCCAATACAACCCATAGTTGAAGAAACCATACAAGGCATGGCCCAGGAGGTTAATGGCCATAAAATCAAAGTTCAATCCAATAACACTAAAAAAAATACGTTAAACTTAAATTTCCGGAATGAGTTCATTGTACGGAACCTTTTTCGAGTGTAATTTTCCAACACTTGGGGCCAGAATGACAAAGACCATGCAGCGAAGTAGATCCAACCCACCGTTGCACATACCGCGTTCACTAACGAGGATTTGCCAATATCGATTCGCACAAACGCGTCTGAAGTACTGTAACATACAAACAAACGTGCTCAGATTTTTTTACAAAAGTTATGAAAAGTGGAAGTTGCTTCTTTTGTAGATAAGAGTTTATGCAACTTCGACTATTTTCAATTGAATACTGTAAGTTAACTGGGAGATATTACTTAAAGGCGGGTTGGGAAGTATTCCAAAGAAGGGTCACGTGACCCGCTTTTTGTCCAAGAATGGGAATAACTATTTCGGAATTGCTGTCCTCGGGACCGATTACTATATCAGGGATAGGTTCTAGTAATTCCCCGGACTGGGGAGGGTCGTAAGCAGCGCTGAGGATGACATTTGTCCGTAGAGTTCCTCTAAACAGAGAAAAAAGCTGGTAAAAATACTCTACAAAAATCCTTTCTTATCTCGAAGTACAAATTAAAATACACTCCTGCGTTGTAAAGAAAGTGAGGTTAGTAAATAACTTTACCTGATGTGTAACGTAATGTTAAGGGTGTCTTGCACCATCAAGTCTTGGTCATGGTCTTCGGTGCTGAGGTAGACGCATTGCGTCAGCCGCGCGCAATTCGCCAGAACTAAAGGATTGCAAATAATTTCAAAACCTTGTCACTGAAACTCTTCCAAGACGCTTCAAGGACATGGGCTATTGACACAATGAACCGTTTATTTACCCCAGAGCAAGATGACGACAGCTTTTGAAGAGGTCCTTCGCATGGTTCGTCCCCTTTTCCCCCTCTTGCAGCCCCCCTATACCAATAATAAATAGTTAATTTCAGCAACCTGTATAGTAAAGACACTTTAGGAAATCGTTGGGGTTGGTGGAATAGCACTGCATTCAAGCGATTTGGGATCAAATAACTTAATATTTCAAGAATGTTCGAATTTCTGAATTGTTTTGGAAGAGTTTTCGAATTTCTGGATTGTTTTGGAAGAGTTTGCGAAATCTAGACAGTACACGGTTAGCTTCTATGACGTACTGTACCTGGGTTTTGTAGTAGTTTGGAGTAGAAAGATTTGAAAGGTTTTGAGCGAGCTTGTGACCACAGAAAACGTTGGATACACTTGCTTGGAACCAAGGAAAGGGACAATGGTCAGCCACTTGGCAGGGGGAGATATCACTCTGGGCTTTTCTGGGGCTCCAAGTCTTGAAGGTGATGGAATTTTTCTTTATAGTTCAACGAAAAGATCCCCGAAAACACTTGTCTGGAGCGTAGCACGGAAGGTGGGAAAGTACTGTAGTGACTTGGCTTTTTGGGAAGGGAATAAGGGTTTAGGGAGATAGAGAAAAGAACATTGCGGAGGAGGAGAGTAAATTGGCTTACGTTACTTGTTTAGCCGGAAATATTGAACAATGCAACATAACGTCTGTGTCGTGTTAATTGGATCAACTGTAACAGGAGCAGAGCGGAGCATTACACTAGGGAGAAAAAGAAGGATAAATACTCTTATGGCTTCAAATTTACGACGAGTTGTAAAAGATTGCTACTACACGTCGGTGTTTTTTAAAACTTGAACCCAAACATGCTACATACATTTGGTGCCATTCCTAGCGGCCGTACTTGGGGGGGATGTAGATGACTGTCTTCTAATACCGATAGAAAATAACAGAATAATACGATAAAATAACAATAAGAGAAAGTCCTGAGTTGGACAAGAAAGCAAGGTTTGAAATTCGTTAAGGAATGTATTGGCGTTGAATAAGAGTTCGTTTCAAGAAAATCTAATTCTCTAATTCAAGAAAATCCAAATAAAGAACCGCACAGAAGATGGCATTTAATTTTTTGTGTTGCGAAGTATACATACATTACATAGTAAGTTTATAGAAGTTGGCATTGAATGAAAATTGCAAGGCTGTGGTCTCCTCCATATCAAATCTTCCAAGTCAATGAGGGGCTTCGCGGATTTTCAAGAACAAGTTCATTTTCTTTTGTTAGTGCAATTTTGATCATAGTAATACCATTGGTAATGCTTAGATAAATTGATTTTAAAAATCGTTTAGCTAGTAGTGTTGTGTCAACTAAGGTTCGTCAATCAAAAAGGTATTTCCAATGAGGATTAGATTGCAAATCCTCCGACACCGCACCACAGTGTATGGGGTTGTAGGTTTACAGGTTGTAGGTTACAGTTTATAGTTGGTTTAACAGTATAAAGGCTTACCTGTATTGCTGTATATACTGTGCAAACAACGCTACCTGTGTTCGTTCAATCCGTTACGTTCTGGTGAACCCCCGTGACCTCAATACCTGAAAAATACCCGGAACCTTTCGGTACAAGTGTATCTAAAAATAAATTGCGTTTACTGTTACTAGGGGCGGAGGTCTATCCTAAAGTACGTTTAGTGGTACAAAGAGAGAACACCTTTGAGGTTGACCTGACCTTAAGGGCATACTAGTTCACAAATAAATAAGTTCACGAGGTTACAAAAACATCGTTGGTTTACTGTTGAGAAGGTCGGTGAGGAGTAAGGAAATATATTATTGGCTGGTTTATTTTGTATGGTGGGTTCAAAGTTGAATAAATAGCAGCAAAGAAATCTTCTCACTTCAGTCACCGGACAGCTGCTGTACTGTCTAGGATACCAAAGAGAGGTTAAAAGGACCAAGGCTGGAAAAATTATTGTTTGAGTTAACCTGACAGTCAAGCCAACTATACTATGGCGAAGCTTCTGCTAGGACAGTCCTGTCTGGGGATGGTCGTTAGTATTTGTTGCGTAGCAGCCGTGACAAGTTTGGTACTACCTAACGTTGGGGATCTGGAACCTTCATTTACTCCCCCAGAAAGGTTTGAAGATGTTCACGAACGTACAGAGCAACTATACCAGGGGACCGGTGTTCCTGACCAGCTGACTTTGCAAGATCAACGTAATCAAGATCCCTCGGTACCAGCCATTCGCTCCAGTGTGATCTATCCCCTAAAGCTCCAGGGCGATAGAGCCAATTTCGCAAGAAATGAAGCTAATAAAAATTGCTTTTTTAATAATGGCCAGTACGTAACGACAGTAACCGTCACCGCTGATAATCCCGGGGAGATTACGACTACCTCCTACATTTACGTGCCCATTGTAATTGCACCGACGAGCGCTTCAAATTCCGTCTCGACCGTCACCAGCGTAATCACCATAACTGCTATTTCGGTTTCAACCACTACCGCCACCTCAGTCAGTACGTCTACCTTGACGAGCACGACAACTTCCGTCTCTATCTCCATCAGCATAAGTACCTTAACTGTTAGCTCGGTTTCAACCACTACTGCCACCTCGGTCAGTACTTCTACCTTGACGACATGCCTTCAACCCATAACCACCACTCTCACTTCTACGTCTACCTTTACCTCGACAGTATTCTCTCCCTCTCCTGTTTCTTCGTGCACGAGTACTGTCACGTCAACTACGGGACCGGTCGCAACCTCTACTGTAACCTCTACTACTACCACGTGCCCTGGTTCGTCTGTCAGTACTTCCACCGTCACTTCAACTACAACAACAACATCAATTTCCACAACGTCAATCAGCCCTTCCACTGTATTTACGGCGTGCGCCAATTCAAACTCCAATGCAAATTCAAATGCAAACTCCAATGCAAATTCAAATGCAAACTCTAATGCAAATTCAAATGCAAACTCTAACGCAAATTCAAATGCAAATTCTAATGCAAACTCCAATTCAAACACCAGTGCAAGCATTCCAACAAAAAGGGAAGTATCTCTGCCTAACATCGATGCTTTCGCTACTGCTCGAGCCCTCGATTTCCTGCCTATCGAACCCACGCGATCTGTTCTAGACTTGGCGAGTATGAGGGACACTACTCTTTATCCGTCCTAAATGGAAGCTGTATTCACGAGTCGACTTTAAGCCCTCCATAATGAATACGTGAATGCTAACTTATGAACCGAACAACTCCTAATTTATGCTGTTATCAACTTAGACTAGTAGAAAGTGTGTTGCGAACCACGAATTGCTAGTGCTAATAATAATTCGTTGTGCTTATTGGACATTAGTTCAACAAGTATGCCTGGTTCACAGTTAAACTCGGTACTCTTAGTGAACCTAATATATTGTTATTCAGTCAAAAATTGCTACGTGGGTGAAACTTAACAGGTACAATACAGAAATTAAAAGGCATGCAACGAAAAAAAACTACATACTGACGGTCTTTGTATGGAAACTGAACTAGGAAAGCCCGTTCTTGACAAGAGTTTCTTTTAAAACGTACAGATTAGATTTTTCGCGTGGAGGGATAGTAAATTTCTTCAGGGGTGGGGAACAATTAAATGTGCGTGAAACAATTTAGTGACCCGATTTGTGTTCTTTTACACGTTTAAGTTGGCATTATCATTATCAACGCCTCATTGAATTCCGTCATAGAAGGATATTCAGAGTTAGAGCGTATTCCCGTACTTACTATTCGACTACCATTCATTTTGGGGGTACCGAACATCCTATAGTGAATCCTCCAGGGCAATACGTGCCGTTGGTGGGGTCTATCAACCAAAACGAACCACAACCAAAGCGATCATCCATAACCGTTACAAAAGGCGTAGGTTGAAGGGAAGTTCCCCATAGGCTAAAAATATCAATGTCTCCATGCATGTACGTCAAATTCGACAACATTCCATTCGTGTCGATTATCCAGTTGTCGAAGTGTGTATAATGACTGCCGTTAGGACCTTTGACCATAAACCTGATGTGGGGATAACCTCCTTGTTGAAAATTTCGATAAATGTCTGGGAAGGACATCCGGTAATCATCAGTGACTTGGCCGGTAGTCAAGTCGACTTTACGTTGCATCACTATCAGGGTTTCGTAGTCACTACAACGGGCGTCAAGACGTACCGAGCGCAGTCCGTCTCCGTCAGGCCAAAGGGTACAATTGGTCCGGCCTTTACATACAAAGCGAGAACAAATTTGATTGAAACTTCGATCTCGATTTTTTTTTAAATATTCTGGCACTTACCACTGAGATCCAATCGCTTGTAGCAATCGCCGCAAGTCTGGGTGCAGTTGAAAAAGTTGGGCCAAGTTCCCTGACACCCGGGTCGGATGGTCTCGACAGGAATATCGATGCAAGTCGACCCGGTACTTACCTTGTCCCACACAGAGCTTCCCTGTACGGTGGTAAGCGTTTTGCTAGTTGAGCTGGAGCATAAATTTTCTGGCAATAACTCGCAGACATAAGAAGCGTTCGTTTCGTAGAAATTGAAGGCCAGGCACCCTGGCTTGAAGGCGCAGGATCGACTACAGGCCAATCTTGCCGAACTTGGGAGCATTTCTGTGTTTAAAGTGTCTTAAGAAGTCGGATTATGTATCTTAAGGCTCCCGGATACCTTAGCTCGGTATAGCCGATTAGCATGGGGAATTTCTGTGGTGGCAAGTTGTACTTTTCCGAATCAAAACAACCGTAGATACTTTGCCGGCAAAATAGGTTGATTTTTATAAACTTTATTACGCAAGGCTTTGGCGAAACAATAACAAGCATCAGCGCCGTCTGTGACTGGTTCGCGTCAATAAACTCAGGTATATGGGAGCCTTATAAGTCTGAGTTTTAAATGGGAAGATAGCTCTTACCTTTAGGCACATAGCAAAGAGGAAAGGGATTCCCTAGGCTTGTCGACAGTTTCGTATTGGTATAAAGTGGACTCGTCACTAGAATGATCCATGTAGCGAGAGCACCATTTTGGATGAGTCCCAAATAGATATAAAAGATACACAGGATAGAAAGCAGGAGGTTCATACTACTTGTACTGTGTCTCGAGTATTACTGCACAACAGCTCGAGTACTTGGTATAATATAGCGTTGCAGAACTCCCTGAATTGTACTGTGTGCGTATGGTTTTATTCTATTTTTTGTTGACCAGAATGCCATACATGTTTAATTACATGTTGGAAAAAAAGGCTCACCTATCGACCAAAGGCTCCCTTTCAATTGTATTATTGACGACGCTGCAAGGATATTGGAAACACCTGTTCTAGTTTCCCAAGTACCACACAATCATTCCAGTGCAGTGTACCCGAACAAGCAAGCCAAACATCGGAACCCTGGATATGAAAAATAGTTTTTTGGTGATAGTGTGGCTATATGCTTAATTGGAGGTATTGTTTGTGTATGCATTACCTGCATTGCTACTGCTACTGTAGGATATCGCAAAGGTCAATAGAAGAGCCAAACAATGTATGGGTTTCTGGTCTTCTAAACAATGTATTTGTGGCAACCACAGGGATTAAAAATTTAGTAAAGTGTAATGTTAGAAAAAGTTCGGGTCAAGTACCTATGAGACTAAGAAGTCGCATTGTGTGCTCGTGGGAATGTTCTTTCCTTCGGCAATTCCTAAGCAATGCGGCGTAGTATGAAACGAAGTTCGCAGTACCTATTCCACTCGGTTCTAGTGACAAATGTGCAATGTTCGGTCCTTGGGAAATGCCTTAAACAATTAGTCGTAGTCTGAAACTGAGCCCGCAGTACCGCTTCCACTGTGTTGTAGTATTACATGTGTAATGTTCTATCCCAAACAATGCGGCGTAG
Source organism: Lepidurus couesii (assembly GCA_022832235.1). Taxonomy (NCBI): domain Eukaryota; kingdom Metazoa; phylum Arthropoda; class Branchiopoda; order Notostraca; family Triopsidae; genus Lepidurus; species Lepidurus couesii. Next base: position 27,940 of record JAGJRP010000060.1, read on the forward strand.
TCTGAGCCTGAGTTCCGTGATGCCGCTTCCTCTGGATTATAATTATAAATCTTATGTCCTCTAGAAACGCCATAGCAATGAGGCATAGTCTGAAACTGTATGTCTAGTACCGCTTCCATCTGATTCTAGTGATACATCTGTAAATTACAGTCGAAGTATAGATACTAGACCCTTGAAATGTGTTATATTTGCGACAACATAGAAGAGTAAACAAGTTGCGAACGTTCAAGTCGGATCTGTCAGTACCAAATAACAATCAAAGCAGCGACGAATAGTGATTTTTACATCCGGATCCCCTTAAAGATTACATATGAAAGTGCTCTATCGAAAATGAATTATAAATGCTCGTGGAAGGCTTAGTATGCTTAACACGTAGTATAACGAGCTAACACCACTTCAACGAAGGTATAAAAAGAGTAATAATCATTGAAGCGGATACCCGTGCTAATAACATTTGTACCGTTCACAATGGGAGTGCCGGACATTCGAACAGTCCCGCCCGGACAATACGTGGCATTGGTTGAATTTACAAGCCAAAACGAACCGCATCCATAGGTGTCGTTTGTAACCGTAATAAAAGGGACCTGTTTAGGGACGTAATATCCTATGTTCATGATATCTATTCCACTATACCAGGTTACGTTCGTCAAAGTCCCATTAATGTCGATATAATTTGTCTTATACATGGCATAAAGAATAGTACCGTAACGTTCTTTGAAAGCAAACCCCATACATTTATGTTGGTTGAGTTGTTCGATACGATTCATGTCCAGGAAAGACATTCGGTAATCCAGCAATACTTCGCCGGTAGTTACGTTAACTTTCCGGCTCATCATAATCTGGGTGTAATCGTAGCATGTGCTAATAAGCGGTACTGAAGTCTCAGCATCGTCTCCATCCGGCCATAAAGTACAACTTCGCTGACCTTAACACAAAACGTGAGGATAATTGAAATGCAATTTTGTGATAGCTTAATCATGCGACTTTTTGTATCGACTTTACCAGCCTTTGGGTAGCGGGTGTAGCATGCACTGCAAGTTCGAACGCAACTGGTGCAGTTCGGCCAGTTCCCCAAACATCCTGGTCGAATACCCTCGCAAGGTATCGGCACCACTTTAACGTTAACGATTTTAGCTTCAAGGCAAGCCCGAGTCGAACCGTTAGACAATTTGTACCACACAAAGCTGCCTGGTTGAAATATCAGCATTTTGCCCGTTTGGTCCGAGCAGTAATTGTCGGACGACAAGTCGCAGACGTAGAACTCGCCAGTTTCGTAAAAACTGAAGGCACGGCAGTTTCGGTCGGCAACGCACGACTCAGCACAACCCATCTTGGCCCAAATCTGCGGCATTGCTACCCCAGAAAGTCTTACTGCTTAAATCTGAGAAGTTTTAAAGATGTTACTTTTGGAAATGTAACTTGTTTCAAAGTAAGCGTCATTTTCTATCGCCACTCGGTTGTTTGCGTAGAGATTACTGGTCGCTATGGCGGTCCAAACAGCTTTCGCTCCATACACACTATTTTCAATCTCTTTCGAGGACAAGAAAAGCAGAGTTGTTATGGAGAACAAATTCATATTCCTTGTTGGAAATCGTGTACAACACTGCGGATTATTTCGAGTACAGCCAAAGTATGATTGTTAGGAATAACAAGTTCACGTACCCTCTTGAATACCCTCACAGCACTGCAAAATTTGAACTTGAAATAAGACAATAGAAAGGAGGTGGTTGGCAAGTTTTGGCAAGTCCTGCTGTATTGATCTACAGCTGTTTTGTTTCCAATACCACCACATTTCGTCCATGAACTAAGTGTGCCCTCCTATTTCACTCCTATTTTTTTTCTTTTTTTTTCTTTACATAAAACGATCACTGAGACAAAGAAGTTGCCTTTTGTGCCACTGTAAATGTGCTGTCTTTCAGAATTACCTAAACAATGGATCGTAGTCTAAAACTAAGTTCTCAATACTTCCACTGGATGTTAATAAGAATCTTCATATTTTTTATTGTAAGCAATGAACTGTAGTCTGAAACTAGCTCTGCTCTACCGCTTCCACTCAGTTCTTAGTGATAAATGTGAAACGAAAGTGGATGAAGATAGTAGTGGAATATAGTTAAGCAAGATTTGTGCATTATCTGACCCTTTGAAATCTGATATATTTGTGACGACATAGAAGAGTGAAACAAATTTAAAAAGTTCAAGTCGAATCACTCCAGTACCAAACAATTATTAAAGCAAAGTATAAAGTACTTGATGAATAATAATGTTTAAATTCGGATCCCTTTAAGATTACGTACGAAAGTTCGCTTATATAAAGTTAGTGCTCGTATACAACGTTGAAAATACCCGTGGTGTGTTTTAGCCTGTTTAGCAAATAGGATAACGAGTTATCTCCGCTTCAATGAAAATCGATGCAGGGAGGTAATCATTGTAGCGTATGCCCGTGCTTATTAGACGGGTACCATTCACAATGGGAGTACCGAACATCCTAGAAATTCCTCCTGGGCAGTACGTGGCATTGCTAGGATTTGCCAGCCAAAACGAACCGCATCCATAGGTGTCGTTTGTAACCGTAATAAAAGGGACCTGTTTAGGGGGATGAAATGATGTGTTCAAGACATCTGTTCCACCAAGTAAGGTAACGTTCCTCAAAGTCCCATTGGTTTCGATATAACTTGTCTTATAATAAGAAAAATAGTAACCACCGAAATGATCTTTGAAAAGGAACCTTATACAATTATATAGGTAGAGTTTTTCTATCCGATTGATATCCTCGAAAGGCATTCGGTAATCCAGCAGTACTTCTCCGGTTGTTACGTTGAGTTTCCGGCTCATCATAACGTGGTAGTCTAAGTAGCATTTGGTAACAAGCGGTATTGAAGTCGACTCGTCGTCTCCGTCCGGCCATAACGTACACGTCCGCCGTTCTTAACAAAACGTGAGGATAATCGGAATGCAATATTGGGTTAGCTTAAACCATGTGCTTTGGTGTATCTACCTTACCAGAGAAAAAACGATAGTAGCATTCTCTGCAAGTTCGAACGCATTTGGTGCAGTTCGGCCAGTTTCCCGTACATCCTGGTCGAATACCCTCGCAAGGTATCGGCACCACTTTAACGTTAGCGATTTTAGCTTCAAAGCAAGTCAGTGTCGAACCGTTAGACATTTTATCCCACACAAAGCTGCCTGGCTGTTTTATAAGCACTTTGCCCGTTTGGTCCGAGCAGTAATTGGTGGACGCCAAGTCGCAGACGTAGAACGCGCCAGTTTCGTAAAAGCTGAAGGCACGACAGTTTCGGTCGGCAACGCACGACTCGGCACAACCCATCTTGGCCCAAATCTGAGGCATTGCTACGCAGGAAGTCTTACTTTTTAGTCTGACAAGCTTTAAAGATGTATTACTTTTGGAAATGTAGCGTGGTTCAAAGTAAGTATCATCCTCTGTCGCCATCCGGTTGTTAGCGTAGAGATTACTGGTAGCTAGGGCGGTCCATGCAGCTTTCGCACCGTAAACACCATTTTCAATGTCTTTTGAGGACAAGTAAAGAAGAGTTGTTATGAAGTAAATATTCATGTTGCTCCTTGAAGTTCTTGTACACTACTGAAGAATTTCCTACTCAAAGTAGCCATAATAACGCACTCGAGCAATCGAACTGCCGTGGCTTGGTAAATTTTCTCTTTTTTTTTCATATTGATCTATCCTGTTGTTTTGTTTCACAGGTCACTGTATTCCACCAGGAACCAAAATTCCATTTCCTTTTCTCTGCGAAAGAGTTTTTTGTTTATTTCTGTACTAATGTTTGGTTAGAATAGTGTCTTCGGAAGGTAAAATATTTCTTTTGTGCACCCCTGGGAACGCTCTGTTCTTTCGCAAGTTATAGTGTCAGCTATTCAGCGAAGAAATTCTAGCCATATTTCGAGGAACAGAGCACATCCAGGTGCGTGAAAGTTTATTGTCTTTTGTATTGTCACGGTCTAATTTTGCCAGGGCATCAATCTAGCAAGGAATTAGAGTAATGTTCGGGAAAGGTGGGTTTATTGAACTGTATTTGGGAAAAGTACAGTGGTAAAGTTAGGAGGACAAACACTACATGGAAAACAGAGGACTACCACATAACACACAACTACTCTGCTCGCCTAACGGACCAAGACTCCTTTGCCAAAAAGCTTACTCCCCACAATTCGCAAAGCTGAGCATGCAATCCCACGCAGCACCGGTGCTCTATCCGACACCATGTGCGTCAGCAGGATTGCAATTCAGCACATGGGGTTAGGGGTCACCGAAGCTCCGTGCTAAGTAAGCTGTGAAGTTTAGCGAAAAGCGACACCATGTAGGTAATGTCAGTACATGGGGTCAGGGATCAACTTAGCTCTGTGCTAAGTTGGCTGCAAAGATTAGCAAAGCGTGAGAAAAGCAAGCAATGCGAAATGTAGCCGTGACAGTATGATACTCAAAGAGTGTGCCAGCTGAAGACCAGTTCCAACTCTCATTTTAGAAGTGTTTATTAAATATGCCATTTATTTTTAAAAGAAATATTTTAAGTAGCCACATTTGAAATCGTCATTTCACACATCGTCGCTTTTAAACATTACAATAAAGGATAGTTCTTTTAAGACATGAATGGATCCATTAAATATCACTATATTATATGCACTATGTACTATAGAGCTGATAGAACTGTTTTTATGTGCGATGCATATAGCTTCTGGGTTTGGAAAGGGGACTCGGGAAATGAATTTAACGATTGGTGAGTTTGTGTTCTAAAAACATGAAATCGAAAGTGTACTCGTGTCATACGTGGTGTTTGTTTACGTTCAAGTGTTGGTTTTCCACAAGTTTGTTTCCACAGTTGCCTTTACTCAAGTTTTCCATCTTAACAATTCGTTTTCTTATTTTCCTTATTCCGTACAAACTGTTCGCGTTCTAGTACGGGATATTTCATATCTTGCATTAGAATTCAATTTGCGGTTCACTTCACTCTCACCAAAGAGAAATGATGCAGATTTCGTAGTTGGTCAAATGTTTCGTAAAAAGAACCCTTCGTGTCGAATACTTTCATGCTGCATTGCAGATATGTAAATGGAGAAACAATGCTGTGAAAGTTTAGCAAAAAGCGTTTGCAAACGCTATTGTATTAGGACCTCTTTTTTAGTACTCTCCCATTGATTTTTCACGACAAGTAACGTACTCCATAACCTTCTAGTGTTTTTATCTGTACTCGGTAACGTACTCGGTAACCTTCTATAGCAGTCAACTGACCAACTGATCGTTGGTAGAACGAATCACATTGGTGAGGACCATGGACCTATAGAGATCAATGCGTTTTAATATAGTTATTACAGGTCTAATACCAATACCAGGTTATGACTTCCAATACTAATACAATCACAATATATTTTTAACAACACACAAGAGTAATACATTTAGAAAATTAAGAACTTGAAGACAAGGCCTCCAAACTGACATTAGCGGCTGTAAACTGACATTTGGAGTCGGATCCTTTTAAGATAATATATGTCGAGTCATCCTTGTGTCTATGTCCTCTTTTAAAGATAAAATGTGAAGCTTGCTCTTAGGAGATTTATATCGGAAAAAGCTAATTTTATGTTTAAGCTGCAGTATTAGAAAGCGATACTTCCACTTGATTGTAAATATATGTAGGGTAAATATCGCCATAACGCATACCCGTACTTATAACCTGGATACCTTTCACAATGGGAGTGCCGAACATTCGAACACTCCCACCTGGACAGTAGGTAGCATTATTAGGGTTTACCAGCCAGAAAGAGCCGCATCCATAGATATCGTCCGTTACCGTAACAAAAGGGACCTGTTTGGGGACTAAATTTCCTGTTTTCAAGACATCGTAACCATAATAAAAGGTCGTGTTCGTCAAGGTACCATTGAGTTCGATAGCACCTATCTTATATGTAGCATAATATGGAACATTAGTGGTATGCCAGAAAGTTAACTTAAAATAGATATATTGGTTCAGTCGTTCTATCCGGCTTATATCCAGGAAGGACAATCGGTAATCCAGCAATACTTGGCCAGACGTCGCATTGACTTTCCGGTTCATCAGAGTGTGGGCGTAGTAGTAGCATTTGCTAATAAGCGGTACTGAAGTCGAAGCGTCGTCTCCGTCCGGCCATACCGTACAAGTCCGCTGACCTTAATACAAAAAGTGAGGAAGACAAATGGGATTTAATATAAATAATATAACACAAAACGTGAGGATAATTGGAGTGCAATACTGGGTAGCTTAATCATGCGACTTTTGGTATATGTACCTTACCGGCCTTTGGGTAGCGGGTGTAGCATTCACTGCAAGTTCGAACGCATTTGGTACAATTTGGCCAGTTCCCCGAGCATCCTGATCGAATTTTTTCGCAAGGTATCGGTAACCCTTTCTTGACGAGTGCTTCAAAGCAAGCCAGAGTGGAACCTTCAGGCAATTTGTCCCACACAAAGCTGCCTGGATACTTTATCAGCACTTTGTCCATTTGGTCCGAGCAGTAATTGTCGGGCGCCAACTCGCAGACGTAGAACGCGTCAGTTTCGTAAAAGCTGAAGGCACGGCAGTTTGCGTCGGCAACGCACGACGCAGCACAACCCATCTTGGCCGAAAACTGGGGCGTTGCTACGCAGGAAGTCTTACTTTGTAACCTGACAAACTTTAAATGTGTATTACTTTTGGAAATGTAGCGTGGTTCAAAGTAAGTATCATCCTCTGTCGCCATCCGGCTGTTCGCGTAGAGATTACTGGTAGCTAGGGCGGTCCATGCAGCTTTCGCACCGTACACACCATTTTCGATGTCTCTCGAGTACACGTAAAGCAGAATTATGGGGAACAAATTCATGTTCCTGTCTGGAAATCATGTACAACACTGCGGAGTAAAAGTATCAAAGTGGCCATTTTATGTGGCCATCGTGGCCATCGTGGGGTTCAGAACTGCGGCGATAGAAATTTGTAGGTTTTCTTCTGTATCGATTTGCTGCTCGCTTTGCTTTTTTGCAGGCCATTGTTCTACCCAAGAACAATAAGTCCGCTACTTTGTTTACTGTACAAAATATGTTTCTATTTTCTACAGAACGTTATTTGAAAATGTATTTACTATATGCTATATAGCAGAACTTTAAAAATACGATTTTCTCTTACGCTTGCGTTCGTAGTCTTATTCTGCTAGTTTTAACTATGCATTCAATTTGTAATAATGCCTCGTTCTTGTGATTATGCATCTACTGTTATTGTTAAGCTTTTGAAGGGCTCTATACTGTATGGTATTCAACCAACCCTCTTTGTATTGCAACCCCTCCACATGCGCTTATTTTAGATCCAGCCTTGAATTTCAAATTAACTTTATTTGAGCCAAAAAGTCAACGTTTAATGTATTTCATTTACGAAATCTTCTTTCTGTGAAATAGTAATTGAAATTGTGGTCTTATAAAGATCCGAGTTGAGTTAAGCAACAGTAATTCCTAGCAATGATCTGCGACAGTTCTATCATATTTCTTTGTATTTCTTTGTCTTATTGATGTCGTTAACTAGAATCAATGCAAGGCATCAGTCTTGCCAATCTTTTCTCGTCAATTGTCAATATGGGTCTCTACGCTAATGAATTATGTGCAGTAATATTACTTCAAACTGGTATATAGCGAAGTCTCTCTACCAGCTACTGGCAATCGAAGCTGAACCCACATTTTGGGGCGTTACTCTTGTGTCGTAAAACTCCCCTCCAATACGAGCATTGTATTATGACTGGGGTACTTGGCCCTCTGGGGTACTGGCTTGAAGTGACCCTCTTACTTTGAAGTTTTTTTCTTAGTTAAACTTTCCTCATAATTAATTAGTTAGCTTCCCTTATAAAGTCGCTTGATCGTGTAACTGAAAATAATAAGTTTCATACTTAAAGCACGTTAAATTAACCCTGAATTTGAGCATACTATTATCTAAGAACGCAAGCAATTCACTTCAAACCTGATTCAATTTATGTGCAAGGATATACAAAACAGCAATCATTCATGATAGGATATGCTACAGGATAAATCTCAGGCTTTACGTTAAGGGTATAGTCTTATTTCGGCACTAACAATGATCAATGTAGAATTTACGCCCGGTTCGCGTATTCCCGTAACTATGGGATCAAGGGTCACATTGGGCGTACCAAGCATCTGAGTGGCCCCGCCTGGACAGTACGTAGAATTGTTAGGTTCAATGAGCCAGAATGAGCCGCAGCCGTAGACATCACTGGAGACTGTAATAAAAGGTACCGAGGCTAGCTTCGAATGATTCGTTTTGAATATATCATTGAGTCCCGCAATGAAGCTCAAATTCCTCAACGTCCCATCAGCGTCGATGGACGAGAGATTATATAAGGCATAGTTCAATGTACCATAGGAGTCATTGAAGATAAATTGAATTTTCGGGTATTGCTTAAGGCTAAAAACACGATTTGTGTTTTCAAACGACATTCTATAATCTTGGGTAAATTTCTTGAAGGTCAGGTCGAATTCTCTTTTGAGCACAGTATGCATGTTGTTATAGCACAAGCTTAAGATTGGCACCGAAGTTGGGTCATCACCATCTGGCCAGAGTGTACAGTTTCTGAAGCCTTACCATGAAATCAAATAGAACGGTACACGTTAGTTCTAGGACCTATATTTGCCGTAATTTCTAAGTACTATTTCACTTACCTGCGTTGCCGTATCGCTGGCTCCACTCGATACAGGTTTTTGTGCAGTTGAAACAGTTCGGCCAGTTCCCCAAACAGCCTGGTCGCATCTTTTCACAAGCAATAGTGGTCCCGTTGCTGAATATCTGGTCCAGGCAAGCTATCTTTGTTCCATTGTTTAACTTGTCCCATGTGTTACTACCGCTAAGGTTGTAAATGCTTTTGCTGACTTTGTTTCTGCAGAAATTGTCTGGAAGCATCTCGCAGACGTAGTAACCTTCAGTTTCATAGAAATTGAACGCATGGCAAGCCTCATCCACGGCGCAAGACTGGCTGCAACCCAGTCTGGCCGAAATGTGGAACATACCTTTCGAACACGAATCTTAGTCGAGATCTTTCGAAGAAATATCTCAGCAGGGAAATGTAAGGAAAGATAACTCACCTTTGGAAATGTACCGTGGAGTAAAGTTGTTCGGGTCTGTTATTATTCTTAAATCTGCGTAATTACTGCTGACCGCAAAAGAAATCCATGAAGCGGACGTAACGTAGTGGTTGATACTTATGGCCAATACACCGTACCACCGAATCATTGCGGATAGACAACGTATCATATCCGCTGAGTGAGCTTTCCCTCTACTGCACTGCGTTAATAGGAGTCCAGAACTCAGAAGTGGAGTCTGAGTACCCCTATTTATATACTCGACGAATGACCCCTTAACCAACACCAGAAGTTCCCCCTGCCTTGCGTGATCAACCCTGCTATAAACTAATCCTGTGAGTGGTAAGTGCTTTTTCGTACCAGCTTCGAGAGCCTTGAGAGCCTTTCATGCAAGCATTATGGGTGCTAAAGTTAACCTTTAGCTCATGCGTTGGGAATAGCGAACTAAACTTGGCATCTAAGTGATTTGAAGTTTTCGAAAGCTTCAAGTTTTTTCCGGACTCTTTCAGGAACAGGAGAGTAGACATATGAGTGCTCAAAGTCACTAGGTTTTCCGTATAACTAACCTTCAACTTTGGAAGGAGTTAGTTTGTTGGCCTCATTACTTCGTTTAGGGACTTCCTTGTAGAGCAGTATTTACGGTGTAGATGTTTCACAACATTTCCTGCTGTTATTAGAAGAGCTCGTATACTTCGTAAGAAGTATTCTTCTATGTCCAAAGTATAGTTCTATGTCCAAACCTATAAATGTCAGTTGGCCATCCTTTGACTCGAGTTCAATAGTACGGTGCCTAAAGTAGTGTTACAAGCTAGTACTGCTTCTTATACTCCACACTCTGGATTTGTATCGGGAAATTCTTACGAGCATTGGAGAACTGTCTAAAGGCAGTTTAAGAGGAACTTATACACCACTTCACCTACTTCCTGCTGTAGAAATTGAGGTCAAGCTCGTAGTACGCACACAAACTAATTATTTAAGTCACCCCTTCTACGTTCGAACTGGTCTGTGTACAGAATCACTCGACTTCGGTACGTGCCCATCGATTCAGAACAGGGACTTGACGTTGAAATCGCTACAAATAACTTTTCGCCCGACGTGAAATTCATTAGCTTAGCTTCCTTTAGTAAATAAATCATACTGTCATACCAGCACACAGTGTTACCAAAGAAATACCAAAATTACAGGAAAAACAGGTATAGCAAGACAGCAGTAATGCTTGGATCGAATATACTTCAATCCACGCATAGTCGCAGGGCAAATCTCAGCCTTTACATTAAGGAAGTAGGCTTATTTCGGCGCTAACAAAAATAATGGTAGAATACCCGACAGAGAAGTGTAGTCCCGTAACGATGGGATCAAGGGCCACATTGGGCGTACCGAACATCTTAGTGTACCCGCCAGGACAGTACGTAGCATTGTTAGGTTCAATTAGCCAGAATGAGCCGCAGCCGTAGACATCACTTTTGACTGTAACAAAAGGTATCGAATCGAGCGTCAAACTTTTCAGGTTGAAAATATCAAGGAGTCCTGAAGAGTAGGTCAAATTCCTCAACGTCCCATCGGCGTCGATGGACGAGATCATATATTCAGCGTTGTATACGTAACCATATTTGCCCACAAAGGTAACTTTAAGCTGCGAGTATTGATTAAGGCTGTGAACACGATGTATGGTTTGAAAGGACATTCGATAATCCTGCGTAAATTTGTTGAGGGTCAGGTCGAATTGTCTTTTGATCAAAGTGTGCGTGTTGATATAGCACAAGCTGACGATTGGCACCGAAGTTGGATCATCACCATCTGGCCAGAGCGTACAGTTTCGGTAGCCTTAACACGAAATGAAATACAACGGTATACGTTGAGTCTAGGATTTAGATTTGCCGTGATTTCTAAGTATTATTTCGTTTACCGGCGTTGCTGTACCGTTGATAGCACTCGATACAGGACTTGATGCACTTGGAACAGTTGGGCCAGGTGCCCAGACATCCTGGCCGTAAGGTTTCACAAGCGATAGGGTCCCCGTTGCTGAATATCTGGTCCAGGCAAGCTACCTTTTTTCCGTTGTTTAACTTGTCCCATGTGATGCTGCCGTTACGGTTGACAATGCTTTTGTTGGTTTCGTTTCGGCAGAAACTGTCTGATAGCATCTCACAGACGTAGAAGTCTTCAGTTTCGTAGAAATTGAACGCATGGCAAGCCTCATCCACTGCACAAGACTGGCCGCAATCCATTCTAGCCGAAATGAGGGACATTCCTATCGAACACGATTCCGAGTTCAGATCTTCCGGAAGAGTGCCTCATCAGAGAAATATTAATGAAAGCAAACTCACCTTTAGAAATGTATCGGGGAGTAAAGTCGTTCGGGTCTGTTATTAATCTTAAATCTGTGTAATTACTGCTGGCTGCGAAATAATTCCATGAAGCGGACGTAACGTAATGGTTGATACTTATGGCCAACACTCCGTACCACCAAATCATTGGAGATACACAATGTATCATGTTCGCTGATCGAGGGTATTCTTTCTACTATATGAAGCAAGAACTCAGAAGTACTATCTGTATACCCGTATTGATGTACATGTACGTACTTGAAGAATCGTCTTTAACGAGCACCGAAGCTCCCCTGCCCTGCGTGATCAACCTCCCCCTGCTATTAATTGATCCTGTGTCAAGTGCTTTTTCGTACCAATAAAACTCTACAAGCTTATGCGCCCGATTATGTCACTCACTGTATTGGGAAACATTGTTCTGGGCTTGTACTTCCTGTCACGAAACGAAAGGTCGGACTCGTTATTGTCTATTGAACCAAAGTTTTCGATTTCGCGTGAAACCCTGAGCGGGGATGGGATATTATACTGTGTGTTCCATACATTTATTAAAGGTAAAATTTCAATACTTTGAGTTATTCACAACACAAGAGGATGTATGAATTAAAAGCAGAGCAGCTTACATCAGAAACTTTATCGCGGTATAATTGAATCAAGAACTGTTATGGGATTAAAGTTAATTCAAAAGTACTGAAATAATCTGGATCAAATTTGTTAGAATAGCGAATACCGGTACTTATTATTTTTTTGTTATCAAATGTGGCGGTCCCGAACGCTCCGATACTTCTCCCTGGACAACAGGTGGCGTTGGTAGAATCAAGAAGCCAGAATGAGCCGCATTTACAGCGATCATTGCTAACCGTCACGAAAGGAAAATGTTTCCGTGTCGATGCATCGCCAACGGTCAAAAAATCCAAGAGCGGTGCCGAAGACAAGGTTAGGTTCATCAGCGTCCCATTGGCTGTAATAAGCGAGTGATTGTATATAGCAGAATAGTTAGCATCTCTCATAGATGCCGCTGTGAAAGAGAATTTGAGTCGTGGGTATTGGTTGAGTTTTGAAATGCGGTTTAGATTTTCAAAGGGCATCCTGTAGTCTAACAGGTAATATGTGCCGCCACTACCGGTAACTCTTCGTCTAACAAGGAGGTGTACATTGTCAATGCAGTAGGCAGCCATAGGTTTGGAAGTAGGGCCAAAACCATCCGGCCACAACATGCATGCTTTTAGCCCTAAATAAGATTCCAAGCTATTACATCTTAACATTTTGAGTTTGCGAAGGTACCAGAGTAATTGAATCGATTATAGCAGTCCATACAAGTTTGTATACAGTCGGAACAATTGGGCCAGTTTCCCAAGCATCCTGGCTGTAAACTCTGGCAAGGTATCAATGGTGCTGTAGTGTTTGCAGTGACTGAAGCGGCGCCACCGCTGCTCCCAGTTCCGTTCGAACTTCCACTACCCTCAGCGGCGCCACTGCTGCTCCCATTTCCGTTCGAACTCCCACCACCCAGTATGTGGCTCTCAAAGCAAGACTGTTGCGTTCCTTGGCTTACTTTATCCCATAGGAAGCTTCCTGTTTGACTAACCAGTGCCCTAACGGTTTCGTTTGAGCACAAATTGTCCGGCAGTAACTCGCAGACGTATGAATCATCAATCTCATACAAATTGAACGCCTGACAGCTTTCGTTTAAACCACAAGACACTCCACAGTCCATCCTTGCCGAAATATGGGACATCACTATAAAAATTGTTCATTAAATCCTTTTTTATTGTATATTCCCTTGATAGGAAAGATTGTTACCTTTTGAGGTATAGCTTGGAGTGAATATACTGCCATTCTCCGTCACCAGTCGCGAATTGGCATAGTATTTACTAGTTACAAAACTGCTCCAGCCAGCTTTTTCACTCCAAACACCGTACTGGCTTTGACTAATCAAATACCAATAGCACAGGATTGGCCGGTACAGCGAATTCATGTTCCCAGCTAAATTTCCTGTAACGCACTGCAGAAATTTAGTCCAGGTAGCAATAATGTAAATTTTGCAGAATCAATTATATGTAAAGGTACACCCCATTTATGGAATGCTATCGTTTTTGTTCAAGAACCCCAGGTTTTGACTCCCTGGCTCTTTTGGTACTCCATTCAGAGAAACTAAAAATGGACCTCCTCACCAGCATGGCATTTTCCATTGTCGATGTTAACATTACTGTCACCTTCAAGCTGGAATCAATACCATTGCTCTTGTTTCTACGTTCAAAACTTCAAACACTAATTCTAAACATTTAAAACCCGAATTTTGGAATCGGTTTATAAGAGACTTATATTTAATCAAAACACCAGTAAGGAGCTTAAATAAAACATGAGATGTACAGTACGGAAAGGTAGTAAGTACATACAACTTGAGTTTTTATAATATTAGGTATCCTTCTTAAATTTACTTTATAATTTTGTAACTTATACTGGAACTCCCTTTTACTTACTTGTCCGTGAGGTCGATAGCGTTCCAGGTCGCAGGGTTTCCCCCACTGCATATAGCGTTACTTGAGAGGATCTTGTTTTGCGTTAATTATTTTAATCTTGAATACTTGGAAAAGATTGTAAGTAACTTGGCAAACCACTTTAAAGTGAAAGGTCCAAGTCTAGATTCGGAAGGAAAATTTTATTAAATGCAAATGAAACTTAAAATTGTGCTAAAATCAACAAATTTCAACTAATAGTTGTTCCGTATTCACTTGATCTCTTAATTTCATAGGTGCACTTGTTTTTACAAAGATGTCATTGATCAATACCATAAACTTTCCTATTCTATACGTCATCAGGGTGTTTTAAGTACGCAAGAGTATTTAGGGTACAAGGCTAGAGACTATAAACCACTCCAAACTGACTGCAAATAAAGTTAAAGCATTTTTTGTTTATTTTAGTCAGTGGAGGAAGGCAAGAAATTGCAAGCTAGAGTTCACCAGTGTGTACTTAGTGCTATTTCTACTCCATAGTATTCTACTCCATTGTATCGCATACCGGTTTGTAAAACTTTGCTGCCGTTCACCTTGGGAGTACCGAACATTTTAATACTGCCACCTGGGCAGTACGTAGCATTCTTAGCATCTACCAGCCAAAACGACCCACACCCGTAAATGTCATCAGTAACCGTGACGAACTTGAGATTCCTGGGCGTAGAGCTCGTGAGCTTGAAAAAGTCACCATGGGGTACATAGTACACCGAAGAAGAGCTCATGTTCACGAACGACCCATTGCTGTCAATGTAAATGTTTTTGTACTCGGCATAATACCCAACTTCAGCTGCAGTGAAGAAACTAAACCAAACAATCGAGTAGATCTTCAATTTGCAGAGACGGTTGATGTCCTGGAAGGACATCCAGTAGTCTAGCGTAAGCTGGCCAGTACTCGCACTGAGTTTCCGTTTCACTACAACAGTCAGGTCGTCAAGGCATCGGCCATTAATGGGTACCGAACTCGGACCATCACCGTCAGGCCACAATGTGCAATTTTTGTAACCTGGGTACGAACCGCACGAAAAAGTAATTGGAATCAAGCAAATCATTGAATTCGAAGTCATCCTTTTACCTTTATAGGGATAGTAGCGCTTGGAGCAATCTACACAAGAACGGGTACAACTAGTGCAATTCGGCCAGTTACCCAGGCATCCTGGGCGCGTGCTTTCGCAAGGAATGTTTGTCACGTTCTTAAATTTTTGGTCAAAGCACGACTGGATCGGACCGTTCCTTATCTTGTCCCACACGTAACTTTCTTTCTGGCTCACGATTACTTTGCTGCCTCTGTCGAGGCAATAGTTATCCGAGACCATCTCGCAGACGTAAGTATCTTCGTTTCGGTAGAGACTGAAGGCCTCACAATTTCGAACTAAGGCACATGACCGAACGCAAGCTAGTGTGGCCGTCTCAACAGCCATCCCTACGAAACATTAGTTCGTTACTTATCTCATAGAAAGCTAAACTCTTTCGCGTGGGGACAACGAACGCCCGATGAAGTCATGACTGGACTAACTTAATAGGTTAATTTTACCTTTCAAAACCTGTCGCGAAGCTATATAATCGTCTTCTGTCGTCAGTCGGACATCCTGGTAATTCCGACTCGTAACGAAGGCGTTCCACAAAGCCTCAACCCCATAGTCGCTAAGACGCTCTCCAAAGCCCAAAACTAAGAGAGCCACATGTAGAAGTACCACTTTCATTCTCCCGGTCTTGTCCGTGACACTTCACCGAAGAGAATGTCCATCGCAAACCCATTTGCGTTGGAGTTTCTCATTCTCCCGCTGGTGTTGCAGTTCTAATGTTGTGGAGTGGAATAGAATTTAATCGAGGACTGTCATGCGTGGGCTGCAGCTTGTTCGTTCAATGTCACACGGTCATTATTGGCGTAGAAATAGCAATACCCATGGGACACTTTGTACAGTACGAAAACTCGCAACGATATTGGAAAACTGGAAGTAGGGAAACGCTTTGGGAGTTTCAGTAAGCTTTACAGCACGTGAAGCTCCACGACAATACATGTCATACCTCATACCAAACATGACAACCCGCACTAGATTATCGAGTGGACAACTTTGAACTCAAAGGTCAACTATGAAAAAAGGTTAAACGATTTCAATGCATGATAGCTGACGCTGCACTACAAAAACAGCCGAGATAGTTTGGCGAAACAAGTTTTGAACTTCCTTTCAAATGATCAGCAATCAAAAAAGCGGATTTTAAAAATGCATCTTCCAAGTTCACGGCAAGCCCTTTTGGTTCTTAAAAAAGGCTTCGTTTCCTTCAACAGCCTCCGCAGCTTAAAGAATAGCAAAAAGTTTGTTTTGAAAAGGTCATGTGCAATGACTTATAGATGGTAAACGGCGGTTTTTGCACCGCTTTTACTGTACTATACGTTTACAGAGGCTCAGCATCACTTTAATAGTTTAAAAAATCGAACCCAATGCTCATGACTATTAAAGTAAATAGGCTTGCAACGTGGCGTATAAAAGCAGAGATTTTTCCCAGAAGCCGATGCACTGAAGGCTTATTCTCTGTGCTAATATGAACTTGTCTGGCTTTCTATTAGTGCTGCTAGTTTCTTGCAGTGAAGGTGTGCCAGGTTCTTTAACTTGTGGTAAGTGAACTAGAATACCCTACAACGAGCTAAAGTATACGAGAGCCTTAAATAACTGATTTTAACTAACCTTATGTAGCCTACAATTAATCTATTGATTTATATTATTTTCGTTAGATAAGAACCTGCGATCTAAATTAGCGAAAACACTATCTAGTGTTCACATTCTGATTTTGCGAGATGTAGCACTATCCAACGGCTTAAAACCTGTCAACTGGCCGGCAACGACTCCTAATTTGACGTGCAAAGAAATTCGGAAGAAATTAAAGAAATTAGCTGAATGGAGTAAGAATAATGTTATGCTAGACTTTGCATTGCAGTATTATCAGGCTGATATTGCCGCCTTGCCTGTACCACAACGTGAGGTAAGTTTAAATTTTGAAAGTTGTTTCTGAAGAACGAAATTTCCATTCATTCAAATGAAAGCACTTTTGGAGGAAAGTAACGGCTCGTGAGTACAGCAGCGTTCAGCCGTTCTTGGACGACCTGGAAAGAAGGAAAGCAGTACCCAAAAGTAAAGCTTTCATAAAAGGTAAAACGTTGGTGGCGTCTGCTTTCGAAATGGGACCGTCAGTTTTTGTGACATTGGACAAGAAGAGCAAACAAGTGACCGACATTCGAGGGGATTGCGTTGAGATATTTGATCATATTAAAGAGAATGTTGGGTTCAAGTGAGTCAAGTTCACTATACATTGAATGCTTAACTTATTAGAAAATTCATCTGAATTGTGTAACAGTTATACTGTTGTACCAGCATTCGAGAACTCGATCTATGTTAACGGTACTTGGAGGGGAGCGATTGGAATGCTCCATAGGAAGGTACCAGCACCTATACACCTTCTATCAATTTAGATGTCATTAAATGGGATTTTTTTCTCAGGAAATTGACATCAGCTTACAGCCTGTTGGTTCAGACCTAAATCGTTTCAAAAACATAGCCTTTACCAGCTTTATAGGTTGCGCGCCATCTACCGTCATGATACCGTACCCGACAGAAGTCCGCAGCTTGCTGGCGAGTACCTGGCCCTTCACTCTCACTGTACGTTTGTGTTTAAATGCATGTTATACTTTGTATTGCTTACTTCACTTAGTGTAGAAAACTTGGAAGTGTGTACTATTGAAAATGAGGTTAATTAACCATTTCTACGTTAACTTAGGTGTGGTTATGTATCGTTGCTGCCGTCCTAGTTGTCACGATGGGATTAGCCGTAGCTGTAGCCTTAACAAGTACTAATAACACACTGATAGAGATCATTCCTGAATGCGCGCTCTTCACGTACGGACTCCTTACTTGCCAAGGTAAGCCCTTTACAACTGTCTCTTTATGGTTTTGAGATCTTCTAAATCATCTGAGCATCAAGTTTAAGATCAATCAAGATCGTTAAGTCACGTCGAAAGCAAACTATATATAACGTTGTGAACAAAGTATTGACTAAAAGATTCATCCCGTTAGGAGCGGATTGCCCTGGTAGAACCCTTGGAATACGAATCATCGGTGGGGTATGGGGTCTTGCTACCCTCATTTTCGTCTACACGTATAATTCTCAACTGACATCTTACTTAACCGTACCCCAGTTGTACCCATTGGTGGACTCATTGCCCGACTTGGCTTATACCAACAAACTTGATCCGCTCATAATGAGTGCGAATAGCATGGTCACAGACTTTTTGGTCAGTATGGCAAGAAATACCCAGAGTCTTTATTAGAGAATCCAGAATCTTTATTAAAAGTGTAATACCTGTTCAACTAGAGCCAATCCTCGGGATCCTATAGAGCTCTGGGTGAGCGCATTCGCAGTAATGGCAACAAGTCCCTTTCCACAAGCTATGAAGGTGCTGTAGAAAAAGTTGCGACTACCGGCAAGTACGCGTTTATTATTGTAAGTTGCTTTTCTACTTCCTCGTCAAATTTTTTTTGAAATACTGAAAAGAATTTCTAATTCTGCATTTGAAATCTGCAGAATGAATATACTGGAACCTATTATGCAAACTCATTATTTCAAAAGACACGCAAATGTAGTGTGCTGTTTGTTAAGCAGCCTGGGAATTACGTATATTCACATTTTGTTTTGCAAAAGGATAGTCCATACCAGCCTATCATCAGTGCCAAGTAAAGAAACAGTGCTGCCATCTATGTTGAACAATCTGCATCGCTGTATGACAGCCATTGTTACGCAGTTGATCGTAACCCAAAATCTTAAAAAAATCTATCGAATGAAAAAACTATTTAGATCTGCAATATAAATTAAGACCTAGAACTAGAGATTCAATAACGAGGTTCTATAAATTAAATTTTGTAATTAGACTTAAAATATCTTACAATAAATTTAGCCACAAGTCTAAAGTACAATTCTTGTAAAAGTAATTAATTTAACCTTCAAATCATGACAAATTCTCACTAAAATACGGCATATGTTACACAGGCTTCAACAACTTATTGACAGCGGAATTACGGGTTATATAATGGCGCACAGTGGCAAGGGAATGCTACAGTTTCAAGATTTTTGTAAAGTACCGGTAAAGGATATCCCCGCCACGGTTGTACTGAACTTGAGTCGGCTGCAGTCTGCCTTTGCAATACTGGGCCTTGGCTTTACGTCCGCTTTTCTGGCTTTTTTATGCGAGCGATTGACTAAAGTTCGTAAACTTCGTTAAGGAAGCAAACTCAAGATCTTAGTCTCACTAGCTTATTATTGTCTATGATATTCTGTTTTCCAATCATGCCACTTACTGTTCTTGTTGGTTGACTTCAAAGTAAGTGAAAGTTAACTATCTAGAATGGACCTATCATGCCCCAAATCTATTTTAGACAAGTAGAGCGGCGTTAGCTTAACGTAAACTTTCGTTAGAACCAGTAGTAACGCACGAAGACCTTCAAGTCACCCTTTGACCTTCACGCTGCCCTTCACGCGACAGCACAGCTTAACTTCGAGCGGCAGACGATCAACACCGTGTACGAGCAATCGTCTTCGACATATTTGATCTGGAAAATAAGCAAGCTGTCATAAATTCAGAAAGGTTAGAATACGCGACGGACAAAAGGTCTTGTACAGAAATCTCAATAGAAGTGCATCATGGTAAGTATACCAGCGGACGTGATTTCGCAATAGGACTAAATCCAAGTCTACATTTGGTTTACTATATCTTCTCTAAACCATTTTAATAACTGTCGTGTTCTGTCATCCAAAAGTTCCGTCAATTTTATCTCTAGGACTTAAACCACACTGCCTGAACGCTTTCATGTTTTAATCTTACATTACACGACACATTTTATTGACATGAGCGCCAAACAACCGCTATGCTGTCATACGTGTCGTAGTTGTCTGCCCAAGAAAAATTATCATGAAAAGGGCAATATGACACAACTTAAAAACGTCTATGGACGAAGATTTCCATGTTTATTGCATAGATTTCCCCTGAATGTTCCTTTGGCTCCCAATATATATGCACCCTCGTAAAACTGCCTCAAACTGTCACTTGAGTCTTGGGAAATATTGGCCCAGTAATAAATACTTGATAAGGGATTACCGAACTCAACGTATAAAGGCGGCTATATAAGCCTCTTGGAAAATTCTAACAAACGTCTTAGTGTTGAGGCTGGTGCGTGTTGTCACAGCAATGAAAGTCGTATTGCTGGCCCTCCTTTGGCCAGGAGTTATGGCCATCACTTTAATTCCTGACCATCAAATCTGTAAGTTTTCAACTTTATGTTTTTTATCAATGCTATTAACAAAAGCGTAGTGCTCCTACACGACGGCACCGTTGATCAGTTTGATCCAGCTCGCAAATGGCCTCAAAAGCTTAATATGGTGTTCACTGACCTGGCATTTCGATTTCCCGCCATAAAATTGTCTGCCACGCCATCTTTACTATCTAGTATTAAGTCTCTGAAACACATCTGACTTTACAATGATGGCAATTGAACTTGATGTAGTTCAATCACCACAAACGGTAAAGCGAAAAAACTTATTGGGAGTGATAATACTGGCGAGATGCGCGAGAGGGAATACTTTGGAAGCCGTGGCTGGAAAATTGTACCCCCAAGTACCTATTTTGCGAATTAACACGGAGTATTGCCACGACCCTCAGGCACTCCTTTTAACTTGGCTCGAAGTGAGTACTTATTAATTTTAATTGATTAGTTATTATATTTCCCAATAACTCGAATTCATCTTGCTTGAAAATACTAAAAATATGTTTCAGGTGGATTGGCCATGTTTTATGCACGCATTCCATAGTTGGGTACAAAACCTGCTCGTTCAACTACAATCCTCAGCTTCGCGAATTTATAGTCCCGTTAACCCTAACCTTCAATGTCCTTTTCGTCACAGAGTTGCTACTCATATCATGGATGCTTATCAATTCAGGTACCGGCGAAACATCCTCAATGGACGAACGATTCGCATGGGAGCCATGAACTCGGTAAATAAGCTCGGATCTCCACAAATCACTTTGTATTGCTGTTAACAAACAAATTATACTAGAGCTCACTTTCGCTGATTTATGGAGACATTAACAATCCGAAATCGTTGAAATCAGTTGGTATTTTCTTTGACCACATGGTACTTTTGGCAGAGACCCTTAATTTCACGTAAAAATCAAATAATTACTGTAAAATAATTCATGAAATTTATAGCAGAACATAGCTATAATTTACTGTAATTCATTTAGTAGAATTACTGTACTTTAGAACGTAATAATTTTTCTTAAATTTCTATTACTATTATTGTAGCAACAAATTCTATTATCTGCAGGTATGAACTGGTAATCCAGGATCCCGAAAGGATTGGAATGAAAACCAGCAATGGATCCTGGACTGGTCTCCTCAATCTGTCCGCTAACGACGTAAGACTGGAGGATAAGCTTCACAAAAAGTCCACTGATGTTCTAATAGCTTTGATATAGGCATTTGATTTATCCAGCTTTGCCATAAGCTATGAGCACGGCAGGTACGAAGCTGCTGACTGGATCTTCTCAGCTTACGACAATCCGTTCGCATTCATCATACCAGTTCCTCAGGTGGACAAAAGTTGGCTTGCCAGCACTCTACCTTACACCTACGAAGTAAAGGGAATCATTTCTTTTCTTACGCAAGGCTTTGGCAAAACAATAAAAAACATCAGCGCCATCTGTGATTGTTTCGCATCAATAAGCTAAAGTATAGGGGGCCCTAATATTGCATGGTTTTACCAGGTGTGGCTGTACATTGTTGGCTTCCTGCTTGTCTTTGGGTTGGTTTCTGGATTTCACGATTCCATCCAAGCGTACTTGAAAGGGAATCGTTCCGCTAGCATTCCAAGATCCTGTTTGTGGTATATCTTTGATTACTTCCGAGTACTCTTCAACCAAGGTGCGTTACTTTATAACCTCACGCGAACCACTCCAGGAAACAATCATTACTTCCGATACCTCTTAATACGAGTTTATCGGTCCATGAAAGGTGGCCATGATGCTATTAGCCAGCACGCGAGTCGTACTCTGATGGGGTTCTGGTGTCTACTGGCGTTGGTGGTCATCAATCTGTACACCTCAGTACTAACCGGGTACTTAACCCTCCCACAAGTATATCCTGTTATCAGAAGCTTACGAGACTTGGCACAATCCAACCACCACCGCATGGTCTTCGTTAAGGAGCATATTCTCACAACCTTGTTTTTGGTAAACTACAACTTTGTCAATAGCCTGCAGTCCCTTGAAGAAGCGATTGATTTTTAAAGAACCCAAGAGCCACCGATGACTTTGCGATAATCGGCCAACGCGCCAGAAAACATCCCGAAGACTTCGTAGAGAGTCGGATGGAAGCTATTGAGAAAGTCGTCATGGGTACCTACGTACTCACAGAGGCATTACCGACCAGCTATGCTGCAATCGCTACCGACTACAAAACACACGGACGTTGTCGAGTCTCGCTTCTGCGTTCTGATTTCCTAACCGTACAGGCGACTTTCTTTACGCCTAAAGGCAATCCTTATTGGCACTTCTTTTACACAAAGTTAGAACTAAGTAAATCAATAAAAAATCAGTGGATTCAAATTTGTAAATTGATTCAGGTTGGGAAGCATGGTAGAGGTGGGAATCTTCCAAAAGACGAACAAGAAATTACTGCAAATGAGCCCCTGTCTGGGTCAGAAGTCCAAAGTTATTGCTACAGCTCCGAGTCTAACATTATCTGACTTGACGAGTCCGTTCGCCTTATACGCGATCGGCCTAGCGCTAGCTGTAGCAGTTTTCTTTGTTGAGTTGATTTATCCTCGTTTTACCCTCATTTTCTGAGATTTACGAACAATGTCACCTTCTTATATTCACGGTTAGAAACTCTTCAACTGATATTATAGGCTGCACTTCATTTCTTGATGTGATCATAACTAACATACGGGTTGATTTTGTCCAGTCATTATATTAAGATATTAAGTCCAGATATTAAGTCCAGTCAAAAATCAATTAAGATTTGTATTCTTTAGTCGATTAGCTGTTCAGAACCATCACTGCGGCCCTCAACTCTTGCCTCTCTCTCTCATTCTACTCGTTCTGCCCTCTGTGGCAACAAGCGACACTAGTTTTTAAACGAGCCGTTACAATCAACACTAAATGCAAATAATTGTTATGGAAAAAGCACCTTGAATCTTTTTCTGATAAGCTTTTAGAATGCCAACTAGGTCCACTTACAAAAATAGGGAATAATCATAGGCGATCTAAATTACATATATTGCATGACGACCAATATTCTGGACAGCAAAATATCTAAAATTGGGTGAGTAATACAACAGCCGATACAACCAACAAACCTGCTGGTAATCCAAGAGACTTACAAACTAAAAACGCAAAGAAACCTTTAAGGATTAATTTTGGTTGTCAATTGACCTTTACGGCAAAGAGTATTTTTTTATAGCAACGCTTAATACAAAACAGAACTAACGCTATATCATGAAATTATTTCCGAATATACGGTTCATTTTCTGCAGAGCTATAGCTGGCTAGTAAGTTTATTTTTTCTCTTTCAGTTGGGGTATGGCTGTGTTCAATTTCTTCCTGAATGCTTATTTCAAACAATGTAGTCACAGAAATTCAATACCAAGAACCACATCTTTATTCCGTTTCAATGCTTTGAAATGGAGCTTATTATTATTGGCTGACGTTTGTTCTCTTACAATTACAAAATTCGCTTCACAATTTCCACGCAGTATAACTTGGAATAAAAGCAGGTTTAGGTAGTCCGAAGCATTCCTTTATTTTGGAAGGGAAGTCATGTCTACATACAGTATGACAGCTATTCATACATATTTTTGTGTTCATTTAGTACAATTCGTAACAAGCAGGTTAATGACCTGTGAATAAAACGTGCTTGTGGAGCCTCAAGAGGTATTGATAAAGCTGCGTGGCTTTACGCAGTAAAGACTTGCTTTGCCTGAGAAACAATGCGACTGCTATACAACGTCAAATATCGGAGTCAAAGGCCCCAAAAAAGTTTCATAAGTGTCAGGGCACAGGTCATTATAGGGTAATCAATAAGCCTATCCAGAATTCGGTATGCGTATATTAACCCGATTCTTCTGGCCACCAACGGCTTATTAGCTAGAATGTATCGCCCTGGAGAGCTGCCCGTCAAGGAGTTCCTTCGCGAGGATCATCCTATTCCTCCCATTTATCCGCAGAAGTCAAAACCCAAACCCAAAACCCCTAAATGTGATCAAGTGAAGTATTTCTGCCGTACGACTGCGGTTCACGGGTTCGGCCATGTCGTGGATTCTGACGAGCTTTTCTTTTTGCGAATTTTTTGGGGCCTCGTGGTAGCCACTTTCAGCGGCGTGATAGTTATGTTCCTCTACTTGAGCATAGTGAGTTTGCTGAGCCGAAGCTTAACAACTGAATTCATAGAGGTGACGGATTCGGTGATCGGTACTGACGTGGGCATTCTTCTTCCTGACATTCACATTTGTGACGCTTCTATCTTCAATGCCACTCGACTTGCAGGTTCGTTTTCCTTCTTGTTTTGGTCGTAAAAGAGAGCTTAGAAATGGCCTTAGTGTTTAACGATTCTGTTGATTCTGAATTATTTTTACGGTTTATTGATTCTTTTTAGATATGGGATTCAACGCGACTTTGGCTACGTATCTCACGCTAGCTACTTCGCACGGGGCAGCCCAGGAGACATTTCAGAATGATGCTAACCATCGAGAAGTCTTGAAAAATGAATTTGAAGCTATTCTGACCAAAAATTCGTGGACCATGAGAGATGTTATAGAAAAAGCTGCTCCAAAGTCCTTTTACTTAGTTTTTTACCTCTAATATTTCCTGAAATTTGAAAGTATATGCAGATGTGTGGATATTGTACTGGCCTGCAGTAAGGACGAAGAATTCCTCACCAAAGAGGCATGCTGTTCCACGTACTTTGGCCCTACGTCTTACGTGAGTTCCTTCGGCAGTTGTATCAGCACGTACGGGAAGCGTCTTGGTCAATTTTACGACTCGCGTTATACCGGATTCATAGTCTACATCATACCGAACGTTTTACACGTCATCAGTAAAAAATTGACTCACGAATGGCAGTCAACAGATATAGAATCTTGCCAATGAATTTCAGATTTCGACACTCGGATCATCAAACCAGAGTTCGTTATACAGAGAGGATTATATTACGCCGTTTCGAGTCCGGCGGTATCTATCGAGGCCGTTTTAAACACACATGGGCAGTTTACAGCGCCTAATTCCTGGGTGTCGGTACCCATCACCAAATCAGTGGTACGAAAGTTTTATTTTAAAAATTTACTATCATTATTTTTTTCTTCTTTTTTTTTTTACTGAAAGCACTCAGTTAACTTTATTTATTTATGTATTTTCTTTGTTGCTTTTAAACTAAAAGCGCCCAAAATAACGTGATAGTATTTCCAGGATGACAACAGCGAACTGAAGAACAACTTCCTAGCTCCAGAGACTTGCGTGGACTCGAATGACACAGACTTTATTAAAAGAAAAACTCCCAACTACGACTACTACAGCAAAGCTAACTGTATCTTATCTATTTACCAAGAAGGATTTAAGGAGTTGCTTGATAATTGTTCAGCTCTGTTCTACAAGCACGGCCGTGAGTATTGGGTTTAGGACCAAGTTATGGTTTTCAATTCTATTTGTAATCTATACTTTTTGTTGCCGTTTTCTATTTACAGCTTTGGATAAGCTGTGTAGCCCTGTCGACTTAGCAGGTGCATTAAATACAAAATATGGGAGTGAGTAAAAGACCTTCACTACAAAAAAATGTTGTTTTGTACTGCCTAATTAACTGAGCTTCTTAGGGTTGGAATTCGACTGTCCCATAGAATGTATTTCGAAGAACTACGAAGCATCGCCTAGTAACGCTGCCTTTGATGCTCAATTCCTGGCTGATATGTATAGGTTGAATTTGACGGTGTATGTCTTTTAGAAAATCAAATTTTAAGGAAATTCAGGAAGTCTCTGTTGTTGTTTATAATCAATTCTGAATACCCGCAGAGACAAACCAGTTGGGTTTCACTTCTTCTTTTCCACTGTGAAGTACGAGTTGCGCATCAAACACCCTACTACATTACTCAAATGGCTAGGTAAAGTAGAGCCTTAAAGAAACAAATAATTACGAGTCTTGATTAGGGGAAGTGGGAGGTAACATGGGAATCTTTCTTGGTGCCAGCCTAATTTCAGTTTTGGAAATCCTGGCTCTGTGTCTCCGTTGTTGTTGCTGCTTTATCAAACGACGATCGAGCGTTAACTATGCTGAATCTTAAAAGCTTAAACTGTTACCTAGTCCAGGTACCTGCCTTCATCGTCATCTTTAGGTAACTGCCTGGGGCAAAACTTATATTGTTTTTAGTTAACAATAGATTGCGTTGCTGTGCTTCTGTTAGCATCCGCCTTCACACGTGGCTTTTGCCTTTTATAACCAGAGCTGCAACTCGCTCTTTTTTTTGCGAGCGCACTCACGCTCGCGCTCTTTGCTGATTTTTGCGAGCGCGCTCACTCTTTCGCTCACAATTTAAAAAAGGAGCGCGCTCCCGCTCGCGCTCTTTCAATACTGCAATCTAGTGAGTGGAAGCGCAAACTACTATAAAGCGAATCTGCGTCTTAGTGTAGCAAAACTTATAAATGTCATGTTATAATAATAATAATAATGATAGGCAATTATTACTTGCACAGTTAACACGTTTGCACGCTAACACGAGGAAACGACCAAGCGACGCATAGTTGTTTTGGTTACGTGTTTTAAATTTTCGCTACTAGATGGCGCCACTGTACGAGCGCACGTGCTCAATGCTTTCAGCGCGCTCGCGCTCCCAAAAAAATGAAAAGTAGCGCGCTCGTACATTCGCTCGCGACATTGCGAGGTCGCTCGCGATCGCGCTCTTTTTGAGCGCGCTCGTTGCAGCTCTGGTTATAACCATTAACCTTTGATAAAACTACACGACACATTGTTCGCATACTATTCGTGTTATTTGCAACCAATTAATACATGTAGAACTCAGTTAAGATCAATGTAGTGTCTCTTTTAAACGAAGTTAAAGCGTTAAAGGTATCTTGATGCAAAACAAGAATCTACATCTTTCTCCACACTTGAGTAATACGGTTTGTATACATAATTTAGATTAAGGATAATTTGGTATTTAATTGTATGTGTGAGCTTGTAATAAAAACAATTTAAACCAAACACATTGCCTTGTAATTTTTACTCGTAAAGAAAATATAAGTGTGTTTTATTACATTTCAAAAATGAATACAAAGAAATACATTTTGATAATACAAACTTCAAGAGAATACATAGTATGGCTGTAGACGAGCCGTCGTATTTTTAGAAATCAAACCAAAGATGGATGTTACCACATACGCTGCATATCGGCTTTCTTCGAGCGTTGCATTTATAGAATTTTCAACATCCTTTCCATATAAGCGTATGACCGAGTAGGTAAGACGCAGAAGTGGAGAGCGAGAAGTCGTCGGTTCGAAATCCGGTCGAGCCACTTTTATTTCGTCAAAAAAACGAAATATTAAATAGCTCTCATTCTCTGCATCTTACGCCTCTTCGTCAAGGTTCCTATACTCCTAATATTCGAAATTGTGAAGCTTCGGCATCACGAGCTCGAATATCGAGGATAGGAAACCGAGCAAGGGAGTTGGGAAGAGGGAAAAGGGCGTGGCTCTCAATTTTTCACGATTTTTTAAGAAAATATTATATAATAATATAAACTTCTAGAGAATACGAGGAAAACCATCATTTATTGTAAATCGAACAAAATACGGATCATATCTTCGTACGCTGTACACCAGCTTACTTCATATGTTGCATTTATAGAAGTTTCAACGCCCCATTAATACAAGCGTATGACCGAGTGGTTAAGACGCAAGTCTTGTGATCGGAAGGTCGCAGGTTCGAAACCCGGTCGAGGCATTTTATTTCGCGAAAAAACGAGATATAAAATGGCTCCCTTTCTCTGTACCTTATCCCTTCCCGTCAAGGTTCCTATACCCATATTCGATATTGTGAAGCTTCGGCATCACGAGCTCGAATATCTGGGATAGGAAACCGAGCAGGGGAGTTGGGAACAGCGGAAGGAGCGAGGCTCTCAATTTTTGACGATTTTTGAAGGGGACCCCCTTGATACAACGTTATTCCTTATGGAGAAAAGCCCTGAAAAAGCTTTCCCAGTTCGAAAAGAAGCCACGCCCACTTTTTGGCCGAATCCACCAATAGGATTCGTTCTTTTTGTATAGGGTCCCACCCCTTTGAGCGGATCTTTTGAAAAATCTTTTAAAAATTCCCAAAATTTTCGCCTTTATTTCAAACATTACAAATCGAACAAAAAGGAAATTTTTCGAAACTAGAATTTACAGGGAAGGGTTGCAAATAAGCAAATAAGGCATTTCGGGGGGGGGAGCAAATTATCCAACTGTATAATTTTAAACGGTAATTTCTGGAAATAAGAAAAGCCACAGAACAAAATGTCCAAGACAGTTTATTTTCTGCAACCGTTGAGTAATATATGTTATTTAGGTGACTTGAAGCAGAAACAGGGGATCAACAGCGTTTCAGCCCTTACACATTTTGACAATACTCTGGGCTTAGAAGTTTTAACTTGTAAGCCCAGTATTGTACCGGTATACCGGTACAATAATCACGAAGAATGTTGAAAGGTAACTCTAATTAATTGACCGTTTTAACACTATGAACTAATCAAGCTTATATCGCATAAAAGCCTATGATGAAAGGATCAGACACTGCTTATAAATACGGAATTAACATACACAAGGCAGCACAACGAAAACGGACGGATAAAACTGTGATACACTGGTTAATTAAACAATCAAAGATAAGCTTGCAAAGTAGAACATTACGCCAGCAGGTGTACCTGGTGTTCGTATGCCAGTGCTCGTTATATTCGACCCTGACAGCGTCACATAGCCAAACATACTAACGTTACCGCCTGGGCAAGAATTACGGCTTGGAACGTCGAGTAACCAAAACGATCCGCATACATTCGTCTTATCCGTGATAGTTACAAATGGCGTGGGCTGCAACGTCCCGTTCTGCAAGTTGAACAAATCGACTAGCGAAGGTCCTTCGAAGTGGCTGAAGGTCATGTTCCGCAGCGTCCCGTTGGCCTCGATGTACGCGTTATTGTATACCACGGCATATTCAGTATTATTGATGTCCAGGAAGCGAAATCTAAGTTTCGCGCCTGGGTACAACTTACATAAACCATTCATTCTGTCAAAGGGCATAAAATAGTTTGTTGCATTTGTGGCGGTCACGACGGTTTGGTACATGAGGACAGTGGCACTGCCGTAACATTTATGATTCATGAAACTAGCAGTTGTAGCTGTTAGCGTCCATAGATAGCAATCTTTGATATCTACAACGAAACGTACAAGAATAATTTTGCCCGTTATTGTCAGATTAACTGTGGGACAATATATATACCTCTCGGATTACTGGCGTTGACTATGTATTGATACCGGCTGTAGCATTCAGAGCAGTTTTGGATACAGTTGTATCGGCAGTTTGGCCAAGTTCCTTGACATCCTGGCATCCATTTGTCGCAATCAATGGCTGTTCCATCACTGATGGCGAACTTATCAAGGCAAGATTGTGCTCTTCCGTTGGTTATCTTGTCCCATACAGAATTTCCTGGAAAGGAAGTTACCGATCTGGACCCAGTGATGCACAAGTTGTCCGGCAATCTCTCGCAGACGTAAACGTTGCCGGTATCGTAAAAATTCAAGCCTTGACACATGTTGTCCTTTACGCATAACCGAGCGCAAGATATTCTAGCCGAGGTCAGCGACAATTCTATACCAAACATCTTTGTTGTACTTCAAGAAATGTTCAAAAGTACCTTTACCTTTGGTGAAATTGAGTGGCAGAAAGGGATTGTTCGTTGCAGGCAGGATTTTGTAATTGTTGTGAAACTCGCTACTGACCATGATGTTCGAAACGGCTGGAGTACCAAGTACATAAGTACGTACGCAAAGAAACGAACAAATAAGAAGTAGCCATTGAGTTAAGATCATGTTGCTGGTTGAATTTCTGGGTTCTTACTGATGGTAGAAGGAGAGTTTTAGCAAAGTCATTTCAGTGCCCCAGTTCACCAGGTGTGTAACCTTAATTTTTTTGCCAAGAGGTTAGTTTGCTGGGCTCATAACTTCATACAAGGACTTTATGGAATAAAATTTGGTTATATACTGTTGTTTTACGAAATTCCCCACTCTTATTGGAAAAGCGCACATGCAATGGTTTCCGTACGACTCGTAAGTTCTTTGGTCAAACCCATTAATGTCAATGGGACACCCCTTTAATTTGAGAACTGACCCCAAGAGGCTTATTCAATAAGTATGTAAACATATCGCAATGCAGACTTTTACCAGTGAAGAGCTACCCTGGTAGATACATCCAAAACTAAAAGTCCGAAACCAAACAAAAAATGTCGGTTGGACCAATACATTGTTTTCGGCAAATTTCCCGGAATGTTACTGAGGAGTTCAGACTAGAAGTCCGAACAAAATTATTAGATACCAAAGAAAAAATAGCAATAAACATGTGCTGTTGGGTAATTAACCTACTAGTTCCCTACTACTGGTAATTACCTACTAGTACCCGTCGGGTGGGCTTGAGTCGCTACTAATTTATGCACTGACTTCTCTGCGTGATGTTAGTGTACTCGACCGTAAGTTTGGAGCGAAATTCCCACAAATATTGGAAAAAATAGTTTGATTTACTACAAAACTGTTTACTGTACTAAAAGTTTACTAATTGCTTAGTATGGAATCACTCGAGTCCCTACATAGCGTTGTAAGCTAGTGCTGCCACTGTGGAGCGCCACTCTGGATTTGGATCGAAACCATTTATGAGCATTGGAAAACTGTCTGGAGGTAGTTTAGTGGAACTTGTCCGCTACATTCCCTACTTCCCTGCTGTAAAAATTGAGGTCGAAGTCCTGTTACGCCCAAAAGTTAATTATTTAAGTCACCCCTTCTCACTCGCGAACTGGAACTTATCCGTTAATTTAATGTATTTATATATTTTTTGCGCAGGTCCAAGGCAGTTTATTTACTGCAACCATTGAGTAATGTATGTTATTTAGGTGACTGAAGCAGAAATAGTGGATCAACAGCGCTTCAGCCCTTGCGAAACAGTACAAATTTGACAATACTGTGCTTAGAAGTTACCGATGCAATAATCATGAAGAATGATAATACCCGTTAGGTATCTTTAATTAATTGAAGGTTCAAACTGTTTTGTATGACCAGACTAACACCCTCGCCCCATTCGTTTGTAACTGGCTTCGCAGCCTATATACCAGACCCCAGATATGTAGAACACCAGTTGGTGTTAATTAGACCTACCAGCTCACCGGTTAGCTTTCATAATACAATTGTAGCTCAGACATAACACAAACACTGTGAATTAATCAAGCTAATATCGCATAAAAGCGATGAATGGATCAGACACTGCTTAAAAAGATGGAATTACGTACAAAGAGGCAGCAAAAGGAAAACGGGCGGATAAACTATATGATATATACACTGATTAATTAAACAATCAAAGATAAGCTAGCAAAGTAGAACATTACGCCAGCAGGTGTACCTGGGGCTCGTATGCCAGTACCCGTTATATTCTCACCTGACAGCGTTATAGAGCCAAACATGCTGACGTTACCGCCTGGGCACGAATTACTGTTTGGAACGTCAAGTAACCAAAACGAACCGCATATATTCGTCTCATCCGTGATAGTCACAAACGGCGTGGGCTGCAACGTCCCGTTTCGCAAGTTGAACAAATCGACTAGCTGAGGTCCTTCGAAGTGGCTGAAGGTCATGTTCCACAGCGTCCCGTTGGCCTCGATATACGCGTTCTTGTATACCACGGCATATTCAGTATTATTGATGTCTAGGAAGCGAAATCTAAGTTTCGCGCCTGGGTACAATTTACATAAACCATTCACTATGTCAAAGGGCATAAAAAATTGGGATCCACTTGCGTCGCTATCGACAGTCTGGTACATGAGGACAGTGGCATTGCCGTAACATACATAATTCATGTAACTAGTACTTTTACTCGTTACCGTCCATAGATTGCAATCTTTCATCTCTACAACGAAACACACAAGAATTAATTTAGCACTTTTATTGCCAGATAAAGTATTGGGCAATATATACCTCTCGGAGTACTGGCGTTGACTACGTATTGATACCGGTTGTAACATTCAGAGCAGGTTTGGATACAGTTGTCGAAACAGGATGGCCAAGTTCCTTGACAACCTGGCATCCATTTATCGCAATCAATGGCTGTTCCATTGCTGAAGGCGAACTTACCAAGGCAAGATTGCGCTCTTCCGTTTGTTATCTTGTCCCATACAAAATTTCCTGGAAAGGAAGCTGCCGATCTGGACCCACTGATGCACAAGTTGTCTGGCAACATCTCGCAAACGTAAACCGTGCCGGTATCGTAAAAATTCAAGCCTTGACACCTGTTATCTAGTACGCATAATCGGGAGCAAGACAAACTAGCCGAGGTCAGCGACAACTCTATACCAAACGGCTGTATGTACTTCGAGAAACGTTTTAAAATATCTTTACCTTTGCTGAAATTGCGTGGAGGGAAGGGATTGTTCCCTACAGACAAGATTACGTAATTGGTATAAAACTCACTACTGGCCATGATGTTCCAAACAGCTCCAGAACCATGTACGTAAGTACCTAGATACGAACAAAGGAGTACTTTCCATTGGATTAAGATCATGTTTCTGATCGAATTTCTGGGTTCCTACTGAAGGAACAAGGGGATGAGTAAGGGGACCAAGACACTTCAGTGCACGAAATTCACCAGGTGTTCTTGTAATTAACCTTCCAACTCTTGCAAGGGTTAGCTAGTTGGGCTCGTAACTTATGGCGAATTCCTTCATTAGGGTATATCCTGTTTTACGAAATTTCCCACTGCTATTGGAAAAGCGCGCATGCAATGGTTTTTGTACGACACTTCTTTGGTCAAGCCCATGTCAGTGGGCCACCCCTTTAACTTGGGAACTGATCCCAAGAGGATTACTCAATAAGTACAAAAACATATCGCATTGACTTCTCTGCACGATATGACTGTATTGTGCGTTTTCATCGAATTCCCACAAATATTGGGGGAAAAAAGTGGAAAAGGCTGGTTTAGGACTATTTTACCTTAGTATTGCGCTAGGCTACATTACTTGCCCTAAAGCAGAGGTCAAACAAACGTCGTAGAAGTCTGTTGTTTGGACTCCCATCCAGTTTACAAACCGCTTAATATAGAATCACTCGAGTCCAATTATATGGCTCCAAAATAGTGTTGCAAACTAGTGCTGCCACTTGTGGAGCGCCACTCTGGATTTGGATCGAAACCGTTTATGAGCATTGGAAAACTGTCTAGAGGTAGTTTAGTGGAACTTGTCCGCGACTTTTCCCCACTTCCCTGCTGTAAAAACTGAGGTCGAAGTCCTGTTACGCCCAAAAGTTAATTATTTAAGTCACCCCTTCTCACTCGCGAACTGGAACTTATAAGTCACAGAAATACTGCTGGAATGTATATCCTGCCAGCGTATCAGGGTTCATTTTGCTCTATATAGTATAGTTCCTCTTATTGCAAGTAGGTGAAGGTCTGACCATAAAGCACCAAGCCTTCATGAAACTGCTACATAATTTGCCTTTAGTGCTTACGTCTCATATATGTACATACCTGCGATATCGTTAGCTCCGTTCTCGGACCCAAAAATGCAGGGCAGCAGCCACACCTGCAGGTCAAACTGCAGTAAAGAAGTTATTTTATTGTTACCCTCTTTCGCAAGTTCACCTAACTAGCCGGCTCGACTGCAATTTCCGCAACGCAGTTTCCTTCCCGGATAAGCTGTATCGAAGAAGGGCAATACGAGTTTCCCTTCATCGACAGGGAGGAGGGAAATAAACGAATGCCGAGGTCACGGAGACTTGGAAACGATCCCGGAGTACTTCGATGAAGGCGACGTCAGAGGGCTATGCAAAAGAAATAGAAGGATGAATGCAAGCATACAATGAGGTGAAGAGAGGAACCTCCTTACCGTCACCACGTTGCATCCACCTTCATGGACTGAAGTGAGTTGCTAGTGTTAGTTGTGGAGTCGCTGTTATAAGAATACCTTAAAACTAAAACGCTCCGTTCTATACAACCATTTCTGAGTTGACATTCCCCAAGAAAAGTCGACAACCCGACCTGGACTTTAAAAACCATGAAGTTCGCTTATCTGATTATAGCAATTACCATGTATTGCATAAGTACTACGCGCCCATGCATTGCTGCTGCTTCTTGGAACCTTCTTCTTACAAGTAAATATTACTCAAATGTACGGATGGTAACATCCCAGATAAACTTTTCCTCTCCACGGTACATTCCTAAAGGTAAGAAATGTTTCCAAATCGTAATATTAGGGGTATAGGTAGTTCTAGATATGTAATAGAAGTACCGTGGGTTTGGGCGAGAATTGATTGTGGCCGTTCATGCGCGCTAAACGATGCCTGTCAAGCCTTCAATATTTACACAAACGATACTTCTTACGTCTGTGAATTACTGCCGGTCAATTTATGTACAAATAACACCCCAAGAGCACTTGTGGCTTGGCCGGGAAGTTTTGTGTGGGACAAATTAGCCGATGGCTTGCGATACCCTTGCTTTGAACGAGTACTTGGGTTGACGAATGATACCTGTCGGAATCTGCGGCCAGGATGTGTGGGTACCTGGCCAAGTTGCTTCAACTGCAGCACGACCTGTAGCGAGTGTTCTGCCCGAGGTACGTCTGTAAAGAAGGTACGTCTATCTGTCTATATATTACTGCTTTTTCAATGTAAAGGATTGGACAATTGCATCACTTGGCCGGATGTGAACAGTACATCATCACTGGTACCGACTTTTAGTCAATGCAATGTCTCCAAGTTACTGACCGAAGCCGGCGGCACTACTGCTAGTGCGTTACAGCCAGCACTTACATGTGATCAGAACTTCTGCATGAATTTCGGAGATGGGATCCAACCTTTACAACCATGCATTCCAGAACACTGCCACTGCAGCAACGGAATGCCGTTTCCACAACAATGTAACGTAGGGACAATTTTTGATCATATCAACCTTATTTGCAACTTTCTGTATAACGTACCTAGTGGCTAATGTGTTGTTGAAGTCAGCTTACGTCGAACCACCTTCAAACAAGCACATTCCCACAGTTTTATTGGTCATATACTTACCTTTACAATACAGTAGATGTGATTGCATGTAAAGATCTACGACACGCTATGTCTTTAGAGAATCGTTCTCTGTTTAATTGTAAGTTTACCTTTAGTGAGTTGCCATGTTTAGTCGTAATATTTCGGTTTTTATTTGGACGCACTGCAGAATATATCGCCTTGTGATGGGTAAATAGAAACACGTACTCCCATGTCCAGTTGCCGAAACAAATCTTGGCCACAAGGCGAACATAATTCTCAAAGCCATTTCTGAATACTCTAGGGTGGAAAACATTTCAAGCCAATGCTAACAAGGCTAATCTTGCATCAATTAAGTTTTGCTCCTCAAGGCAAGTTTTGGACTAGACCAATACATGCGCCTTGTCCCATTTAGAGCTTCATCGCACAGCTTCCATCATTCTGGTGTGGCGTGCACTGAAATTCTCTGGTAGCTTCTCAGAAACGCAAAACTGGTATGTTTCATAAAAGTTAAAGGCAAATGCTCGTAAAAGAATCTTACGGACATTGGAAAACTGTCTAAAGATAATTTAGTGGGACTTTTTATATTTCCCTGCTGGAGAAATTGAAGTCAACCTCGTATTACGCCAACAAGTTAATTGCTTAAGTCACTTCCTTTTGCTTGCGTACCGGTTTCTGTACAGAATCACTCGATTATGGCACGTGCCCGTTGATTTAGAACAAGGGACTTGCTGATGAAATCGTTACAAATAAATTTTCTTATGACGTGAAATTCATTCTCGGTTTCACTTCATACACAGAATGGACCGACTCCTCGTGCTGCACGGAATGTGCTTGTATAGTACCATGACATACAGCTTATTTGCGTATCGAATTGTCTCGTTCCAGCCACAATTTTTTTTTATAATCTTTTTGATTCGCACAACGTGCTTTTAGTTAGCTGCTACGAAGTATAGCTATGAAGTCTATTACCAAGTCTACTCCCGAATGTACTTCGAAGTCTACTATTAAGTCTGCTTCCAAGTACATTCGCAAGCACACTTTCGAGTATACTCCCAAGTAAACTACCCAGTATACTATACGACCTGGTAATAATACTAAGTACACGACCTGGTGCTTTCCGAATTCTCAAATTGCACAATCGAAGGCAGAACCAGACATAGTACGTCAATACCTTGGTAATGTACTTTATTAAGAATCTCCGTCAGAATTCTGGATTTCATTAAACCAAATATGGAATTTCTTGAACAATACGGTTCCGTTTTATTGAACCCATTCGAGCGACAATTTGACGTCCTCCTTACAGAAATTACCATTGTACAGAAGTAATCTTTTATCCCAGGAGGGGAGGGGGTTCGGCGAAAGATTGGCAAATTAGGTGGGACAGAAAAAGTCTAGAAATGTGGTAAACCTGGTCTCTCTTTCGCATGACAAGGAATGCATGGATGAAAAACTCGTTCGCCAATTCACCTCGACTAGACCAGGAAAGCCTTGTGAAAAATATAACGTATCAAGTCGCAGGAATGGCCGTGGAATGAAAAATTATCTTGGGGGGGAATAAGATTTGGAACAAAAAAAAGCCAAAAATCAAATAAGAAACGTAGCAAAAAAATTCAAGCCAAGTGGGGGATGGGATGGGAGGAGAGAGATAATAATAGCAAAAATTGGGCTTGCTGTGGAAAAGAAGTTACATAGAAATTTTTTACTTTGCTCCCAAGACAATTTAGAAGCACTTGCGGTGGACAATGGAAGGTCCAGATTCGTCGTACTCTTGCTTGGAAATCCACATCTGTTGGAAGGTAGACAAGGAAGCCAAGATGGAGCCACCGATCCAGACGGAATATTTGCGCTCGGGTGGGGCAATGATCTTGATCTTCATGGTGGAGGGTGCCAAGGCGGTGATTTCCTTCTGCATACGGTCGGCAATACCGGGGTACATAGTGGTACCACCAGACAAGACGGTGTTGGCGTACAAGTCCTTACGGATATCAACGTCGCACTTCATGATCGAGTTGTAGGTCGTCTCGTGGATACCGCAAGATTCCATTCCCAAGAACGATGGCTGGAACAAGGCTTCGGGGCAACGGAATCGCTCATTTCCGATAGTAATGACCTATTAAAAAACAAAACATTAACAAAACTGAACTGTGATTTATATCCAAAACGTTACGATTTCAATACATGATCTAGATCCGGATCGAAAAAGGTCGGAACTTCGATCGGATCAAAGTCCAGATTAGTTCCGATCATTTTATATAAAACAATAGTAAAAATAAACTCAAGTACAATTATACTGAATAAACGTGAATTCAGAACGAAAACGCATTATTACTTATAACGTACAGTAACAGCTGTACATTTTGAAACAATCAACACTTTGATTAAGTCATATCTTTACGTCCTAACTAAAACGGTTTAAATTGCCTAAAAATTCTGAAAAGTTATCATCTAAACATAGACAACCATCAAAATTAAGTCAGTAATGAATAGTAATCGATAAGTAGGCTCAGGTGGAGGACTTACTTGACCGTCGGGTAATTCATAGGACTTCTCCAAGGATGTGGAGGATGCAGCGGTGGCCATTTCCTGTTCAAAGTCCAGGGCAACATAGCAGAGCTTTTCCTTGATGTCACGAACGATTTCACGCTCAGCAGTGGTGGTGAAAGAGTAGCCACGTTCGGTCAAGATCTTCATCAAGTAGTCAGTCAAGTCACGACCAGCCAAATCCAGACGCAAGATGGCATGGGGCAAGGCATAACCTAGATTCCAAAATATAATAAAAAATTAGCAAAAAATATATAACAAAAATTCCTAATTTATTAAACGAAGAGGAGACTGAGTCTTGATCATGTTTACCTTCGTAGATGGGGACAGTGTGGGAGACACCATCACCGGAATCCAAAACGATACCGGTGGTACGACCGGAAGCGTACAAGGAAAGGACGGCTTGGATGGCGACGTACATGGCGGGGGTGTTGAAGGTTTCGAACATGATTTGAGTCATCTTTTCTCGGTTAGCTTTGGGGTTCAAAGGAGCTTCGGTCAAGAGGACGGGGTGCTCTTCGGGGGCCACACGGAGTTCATTGTAGAAGGTGTGATGCCAGATCTTTTCCATATCATCCCAGTTGGTTACGATACCGTGTTCAATGGGGTATTTCAAGGTGAGGATACCACGCTTGGATTGAGCTTCGTCACCCACGTACGAGTCCTTCTGGCCCATACCGACCATCACACCTTGATGGCGGGGACGACCGACGATGGAGGGGAAGACGGCACGAGGCGCATCATCTCCAGCGAAACCAGCTTTGCACATACCAGAGCCATTGTCGACCACCAACGCAGCAACTTCGTCGTCACACATTTTGATTTAAGGTTTAAGTTGAAAAAACCTGGAAAAATAACAAATAAGTGGTTAATATCACTGATCTTGATCCCATCATCTCCATTTAAATTAATTAACTAATTAATACACAGATATATTGGACATATCTAACTAATTTTTTTAACACTTTTAGGTAAATACTAACTAATACCAACTCAATTAAACTGCTCTAAGATGGAATTCCTTTCCATCCTTGCGAAAATCCAACAAAAACACTCGAATTGAATCCAAATTTCCCAACAATTGAAAGATTGCTTCTAATTTCAGCAAGTTTAATTAAATATTTCTCACTAAACTAGACCACGTTTCAAATACCGAAGCTCGAAATCCGAGAAAACATTCCATTCCGAAAACTTCCGAAAATCTAACCCAACTTTTAGAGAATTCAATCTTACAAACCCACAAAACTATTTAATAAACTCCCACTGAACTAATTTAATTTGGCAACGGGAAACACGGAGCCAGCAATTGCTTTTAAAAGCCACAAAAAGAATACGAAAGCTTGACAAAGAAACGGGGGTGTGATAAAACTGTCCACTGAAGTTAATTAAATAAAGACTGGTATAGTAGCACCAAACTTAAAACAAACAAAGGAAAAGTAAATAGTCTGTACTTTGGAAACTGCACAGAAATCAAGTATGTCTAGTTCTAGTGTGACCACAGACACCCACGACAGTCAACTGACTAGAACGATGTTTGGCCAGCTGTCGCTTTTAAAGGCCAAAGCCAAGGCTTGTCGAATCTGTCGTGTGAATGTAGTGGGCACGAGTTTTGCAAAGCCTAATAGGCGTGGTCTAGGGCTTCTCAAGCGAAGCGTCGCGACGCAATGACGTCACTCAGTCCTCAGTCAGCCTTGGCCATAAAAGGCAAAAGTGAGAACAATTGTGAGATGTGGTCTTTTCCTAATCTAACCAACCACGAAAGAG
Organism: Lepidurus couesii; assembly: GCA_022832235.1. Taxonomy (NCBI): domain Eukaryota; kingdom Metazoa; phylum Arthropoda; class Branchiopoda; order Notostraca; family Triopsidae; genus Lepidurus; species Lepidurus couesii. The sequence continues at coordinate 67,522 of JAGJRP010000060.1, forward strand.
ACCCCAGGAACAGATGGTTGTATGCTAATTGAGATCATTTCCGGTACGCTCATTGCATGAATGAGCATCGTTCCCCCGAAAAAGAATTCGGAAACAAAATATCGAAAGTTACAAAGATACAAAGATTCTACGCCCATAATAGGAGTGGTTTAAAAAACACGAGAGAATTTAGAATGCGAACCAAAAAAAAAATCTCATCTCGTCAAAGATGTTTAACATGTCCATATATGGAAATCCGAGGCCATACGTTTGTCTCTATATGGCCATGGCCGCGAAACACCACACCGAGTCAATAAATATCCCAAAACTTATTAGTTAACTAGACCTTATAAGGCGTTCCAACGAAAAACTAACATTCAGAGAGTTTTCTTTGTTTAAAAAAATTTGGATGCTAAGACTCCCCTCTTCCTAAAAAAAATTGCTCTTCCTATACACACATTTTGGATGGTAAAACTCCCCCTTTTAAAAAAGCCGTTGCGGATAGTACAGTACTCGCAGGGGTCAGAAAGCTTTCGGAAATGAAAAATTGACGGTTAACAAAAGGAAGTGGGAGATTTTGCCTTCAGGTGAAAGCCGAAATAACCCTGTTGACCTCATTTTAGGTCCTACCAACTCGCTAAAACGGCGACAGACATTGCTGGTCATCGTTGCTGCGAGAGCAACAATGAAAGCTGATGCTCTGAAGGAAGATTGAGGTCCAAATTTAAAGTTTTAGAAGAGAAGAAGCCGGCAAAATGCAGGGGCGGTGGCCATGGCACGCCGACAACCACCGACCGGCTTGCCGGATTCCCCAATCGAACGTTCTGGTTAAACCAGGAAAATGGAACATTTTCAACTGTATAAATGTATAAATCTAACACACTTTTGTCTCGTAACTTTCAGGTAAACAGAATTAGTTTAAGGAGGAAAAAGTATGGAACTTAAGGACTTACTGAGAGACCAGCAACAATTTTGCACTGTGCACACGACGGAGGACGATCGCAACAAGAACTGTACAGCCGGCGACCACCTCACAATCAATCCGGCAAGACTAGACTCGACCGGGGAGGCCGTGGTGCGCCAACAATGAAAATGGGGTTATAACTTCTTTAAAAAATAGCTAAAAATCCTGGTTTTATTTTTAAAACATACTATTAAGGAATTAAATTAATTTTAAATTTTAAAATTACATTAGTCAGACTTGTAAACTTTAAGAGGGGAGATGGACTTCCCTATGAAAGGTTGGACAACTCGCCCGACTCTGCGTGCCGGGCTATGTCCTTATATGGACAAGACGCTGAAGTTGGTTTCCTATTGGTGAGACTCGAAGCGGGATGTTAGCCCTGAACTGAATCAGCAGCATGTACCCTTTAAAATCATCTGTGCAACGCTTACTTGCAAATCAATGACGATTTCATTAAGAAGAAAAGGAACCCAATTTTGTAAATTACAAAATTACGCTAGGAAGTTTTATCATAAAGAAAGCCAAGATAAAAGGGTTTCTTTGCCAAATAAAAAAGAAGAAAAGACAAAAAATACATTGCCTCCACGGAGGATTGAACTCCGGACCCCTGGTTTACGAGACCAGTGCTCTACCACTGAGCTACAGAGGCGATGATTGTTGTTATCTTACGTACTTAGTTAAAAAGCTACAAAGCGTCAATTTAAGAAAAAACAATGCAAATCAGGCCACTCGTAAGGAAAAACGCCCTAATCTGCTCGATTGCTTTCGGAGGGTGAGAATCTGGACCGAGAATCCGGGAAACCAGTTCTCGTTATGGAATATACAGTTAGAGATAAACGGTTCCAGGTTTTGTTTGTTTGTATTTCGGGGTCTCGTGTCCATTATAAAAGAAGAATGTTGAACTTTGGAACCATTTCTCAAGTTCCGATAAAAACCTGAACGAGATCTACTCGATGCTTTGAAGCCGCGAGCTTATGCTCAAGTGTGGGTACAATACTCTATTAAGACAAGGTCAAAACAGTGCGTCTTTTGTAGTCTGAGTAACAAATGGAGTTTATATTTTGATCAATTTGTTACTTCTGTTTACATGTGTTGCACTCTTTTATGATTTGTTATTGCAGGCTTTTGCAAAAATCGATTGTTCGGGTTCGGTCGCCAAAGAAAGTCTTGTGTTTCCTTTTTGAAAAAAAACGCATGTCAAGTAGCACGAAAGGACCTTATATGGTTAAATTTCACGAGTTGATCCTAGTTTCCTTATTTGGAGATTAGATTCTTTCCAAACAGGAGGATCTAACGTACAAATAAGGTAACTTAGATTGACTTTGGATTTGGTTCTCTGCGTTCGCTTTGAATATTTTGTTTTGATACATAGTTTCGATGTTATTATATATTTGGCCCTTTTGTTGTCAATCAGTTTTGTTGTATGTTGTGTGTACCGGCACGGAGCGTATTGTTTTAATTTGATTTGTTAACCCAATATTGGATTTTAAGCGCGAAATACGAGACATATGGTAGGTTATGGACGGAATCAATAAATAAAGGCTGGCTATAAAACACAAAATACAATTTTCCAATTACGTTTTACTGACTCGCACGCGTTCGACGATATCTTCTTCCTCCTCGACAGGAAGTACGTCTTCCTTAGGTGTATCAGGCATGTCTTGCGCCATACCCACAGCGCTGTAAACTTGCTCAATCAGTTCTTTTTCGATGTAGAAAGTCAGGGTTCGGTCCCCACCCGGTAAACCGCGTCTCATTTCTTCTAGAAACTGGTACGCCGTTTGGTGTTGGTTCTGAGCCGCTAGACTTTCGACCAGGAATGCGTAGATATCGCCTTTGCGGACTGCGTTTTCAAGAGTAGGATCTGCATGGCGTAGCAGCTCTTGAGCTCGCTGAAGTGCCGCATTAGCATCTCGGTTGTATAACCTACATAAGAAAAAGGAAAAACAAACATCCGAGACAGCCCAATAAACTTTCCTTAGTTTCGTCAATATGGGTTAACAAAACGCATAGGAAGGAAACCGAGGATAGCCTCAAGTTTCCGTTGGGCGATAAGATAAAACTCTTGACAAGCAGAGGAAATAACGCTCACCGCTTAATCTGAACGAAATGCTCAATAAACTGCATCCGTTTTTCCACTTCTTCGCGTTTTAAAGTATTCGAAGTCTTGCTCAAACATTGCAATGCTTCTGTTAAGGCTCCTAATGCTTTATCGTAGTTTTGGTACTCGTCAATCTCCACCTAAAGGGGGTTTGGGGAAGCCAGACAGTTTTTAATTGAAGATTAGATGTCATCAAGTATACACAACGAACCTGAGCACAAGCTTCGTAGAAAGCAGCTAAATGATCAAAGGCTTTGGCTTTGTTATAGAACGTTACAACGTTTTTCATCACTTCGGCGTTGCTGCGCCAATCCAGACTTTGTAAATAATTAGCAGCCATGATGAATATGTCCTTTTGCCGAGAAACATTCGCGAAGAAGATGATTTTTTCTGTGTCTCCCGACTTTAGCAAAGCTTTCATAGCTTTTACCTTGAAATATGTTAAGAAAACAATTGTTAGGACAACTAGTAGGATTATTAAAGATTAACGTAAACTAACAACTGAGCTTTTACTACACTGAAAACCATTTGGATTTCAAATGAATACGAATTTTCTTGAATAAACAACTGCTCGGTAAATAAGCAATTTGAAGTGTACTTCTTATCTTCGAATTTCGGTAGTTATATGTATACTAACATAAGCCATACCTTATCTCCCGCTTGGGTGTACTTTTTGGCCGCCAATTGATAATCGCCTTGTGTCATACATCCGTCCGCAATTTTGACCAGCATCGTATTTCGCACATGGTCTTCCACCGTCGACTTTTCCGGAGTCAACTTGTTGACTAAGTCTTCCGTTAGTCGAACATTATACAGTGTACAGAGATCCACCGCTTCAGCGCTCTAATATGCGTCACTTATTAGTCAATATATCTTTACGGTTAGTAGCAAGTATCCTAAAACTTACTTTCCCAGCTAAAGCTAACAAATCTACTGCTTTGTCATGTTGATTGTTCTGACTCAGAAACTGGGCACACTGAGTTAAAAGTGCCGGATCTGATGCTGAAGTTAATTGCAACGCCAAATCCTGCAAAGCTTCGTATTGCTGCGTTCTTTAACACGGAAGAATCAACAAAAAACAATGATTAATACCTATATAATATATCGCAGTCATAGAATTCCCAATAAAACACTAACTATAGAGCTTTTGCCAAATTACACCTCTCGCGGCAAGAGTTGGCGAAATCCGCCATTTTGAGTACATATAAGTTAAGGAAAAATGTACTCAAAATGGCGGATTTCGCCAACTCTTGCCGCGAGAGGCGTAATTTGGCAAAAGCTCTATACTCGTCGTTGTGATAGAAAACGAGGCATGAATTCGTAATTATTTGTGATTTGCACTCAACCAGTGGGCACCAGAGTGCACTGGTGCCCACTGGACGAGTGCAATCGTTCAATTACCATAAACAACATTCCTCACGTGATTTAAACCCTCAAGTCTTTACCTGAAAGCCAAATCTACAGCCTGGTTGAGTAACCCAGCTTTGCTGTAGAGCAGAACTGCTCGGTCAAAGGACGGTTCTTCGCATGTTTCAAAGTACCTCGCTACCTCCATCTGTTCCACCGGCGTGGCCATCAGGGCAATGCTGAACAACTGGTCATCAAATCTGTTCTCCTGAGCATTTCCCAAACCAATTTAAAGTCCTGAGAAGCGCTTTCAGTCAAGGTAATCGGTTTCGTTACCTTACAAATGCGCACCGCATTAGCAAAGGCTTGAGCCATGGTAAAGAAGCGAATTGCTTCCTGGAAGTTGCCATTGGCCTCAAACTGTCGCGCCACGTGGTAGCACGCAGCCTTGTTGTTACTACTGGCCGCTAACTTCGCTGCCTGCACCAATTCACCGCAATAGCACTGAACTCGCACCAGTGAGAGAGCATCGTCGGCTTTCTGGTAATACTGCAACGCTAAATCCATATCGCCCGTACTTTCCAAGTACTGAGCCCACCAACGCAACAATTGTCTGTTTTAATAAACCAAATTTGACAATAAACCAAAAGAATTGACGCTAAAAAGCAGAAGAATTATAACCACAGAAATACAAAATTAATCTAAGGAATGAAATCAAAACTTAGTAATAACTTCCATGAAAAATCTCGGAAAAGAACGTACACATCCTTTGTTTGAGTACAATATTCTTCTAAAAGTCCTGGTTCGTCGTACAGCATTCGCGGTACTTCAAACCTATGCGTTTGGGACTTTTCAAACCAACGTACCGCATTCGTCAGATCACCTGTACAACGTAAACAAAGCACGTACTCAGCCCAAAACAACTTAAATTCCTCGAATAAACTACCTTCGCTCTCCAAATGCTTGGCATAGTTATAGTACGTCAAATGGACGTGCATCCGGTCTGATGTTTCAGCAATTTCAAGCGCTTTATCCCACTGGTTAGACGCTTGATAGATCCGGTTCAGGATGTCGTACCTGCCGCAGCTTTTGCACAATCGTTCGGCTTCTTCCTGACAATAATCATAGAAAACTTGCCAGAAATCCCTTCCAAAATCCTCATTTACTCTCATGTTCAGCTGTAGCGCCAATATTGCAGCTTGTGCTTCAGGCTCCACCTCCTCCCTGGCAAGCCGCACAGCTCGAGCAGCACGAGCCATCCCCATTCGCCCCAGACAAATGCTAGCAATATCCGGGCGCAGTAATTTGACGCTAAGTACAGCTAAACTGCGCCAAACGGTTGGACTACCACAGCAAGATTTGTTTAAAAATAAAAATGAAATCGGGAGACCTAAAAAGTACTTTTTGATTGTTCTAATGGCCTGGTACGCCTGATCCATGTGCCCCAAACGTACATGGCAGTTGAAATTGAGCAACGCTTCCCGCGTTTCCTTGTCGTTGCTTTCCAAGGCGGCAAAATCTTGCAACGTACCAACATAAACTAAGCCCTTGGGTACTTTTTCCTGAAAATGAAAGCAAGTACGTAACACAGAAGTATGTGAAAATGGGATTTAACATGTTTTTATATGTACTTGGGTTGGATCAACCCTCCTCTGTAAGTAATAATGAGGTAGTTCGAAGCCCATTAACGACAAACAGTCTTTCTCCATGGTAATAACGTCTTGTATCAAGGTGGCGCCATCTGGTAAGACTATCATTAACCCAAGTACGTTCTAGAACAAGTACGTGATCATTTTCTGCACATATAAAGAATTTCACGGTTAAAGTTACTTGGCCTTCAGCTGATTTAGGTGAAGCTTCGCATAACAAGACCTTTGGTTCCTCTGAATCCCAGAAATGCTCGACTAACGTACAATTTTTCAGGCTAATTCATAGTTTATACCGATTAAAGAGTTATCAGGACAATTGTACTTGACCTACTTGACTGTCTCCGATTCTTCGGTGTCGAAGCTGCCTTTCACGAAATCGAAAGATTTGCTTTGGTTGTTGCTCACGTCCCATACGAAAAGCCGCCCATCATCCTTCAACACAAGAAAACACGTACATATTAGATACAAACATCCATACCGACGTACAGTACAATGCATGTAAAATGTACGTTAGGCACGAAACATTAAGATTTCTTAAGAAATATTCGAATGTACGTTCGTATCTAGATATACATATGAGTACATGTAAATGACATGTACATTACGTACTGAACAGCATGCATCTATATAAAAACTAGACTATTTACCTGCACTGGGTATGAAACAGTAAGATTTACTAAGAAATGTTCGAAGGCACGTTCACATATTGATATGTACATGAGTACATATGAACGCCACGTACATTACGTACCAAAAAATACAATATTTTTCTTTAAATTTTCTTCATAAATTTACAACCACGTAGAATGATAAAGTATAGCAATGCGTACTAACTAATGAATAAACAAATTAGAAACTGAAAACTAGAACAGTCCAATCAAAATAAAAAGAAATTAAAGGAAATAAACGCACCTGCATGGCAAAGGAAACCTTGGTTCCATTACAATTCACCCGTATCTGGGTCAGCGGTGTGTACGTACTCACAATGGTGGAAACGTGCTTTGGATTAACAAGTAACTTCGCTTCCCTGCATTTTAAAATCCCATAATAAAACAAATCTCTGAAATTTGACAAAAAACGAAAAGAGAAATAACAATTACTTGCGAGAGAGCTCCCACAATTTAATGGTCCCCAATTTGGATCCTGCCACGAGATAATTGTCACACAAGTCCATTAATTGGGGCCATCCTTCCGATTCCATAAAAGGCAACGTTTGCTTCAAAGTTCCTTGGAAAGTTTTAATTACGATTTTATCCTGTTCGATAACGTACACGCTCTGGTCATAGAGAAGGCACTGTGTACAATTAGCTGCCAAAGAACCTAAATAAAACCTTATTATTTTTAAATTTTTACCAATTTTTATAATTTTTCCTTTCCGATTTAGATGATTTAAACAAATTTTTTACCTAAAACGCTAAATCTATTCGTTATTTCATCCGCCATTTTGTAAACTACGATCCGTTGATGGTTCCATACCACAATAGCTTCGCTGCAAACGAACGTACCCCGGATTTGTATCTCTGCTTTGAGCTCCAGAACCGTTTTCCGTTGAAACAGGTGTACTAGCAACGAACTGGGTGACGTTTGAACCACCGCGAGCTTTAAAAATAAAAATAAAAAAAAATTATCTTCATTCCAAAAATGGGGAAAATCGTACCTGCTGCGCGGCGTGTACTACCGCTTTTTGCTCTTTAAGGATCATCACTTCGTGTCCAGTACTTAGGCCCAGTATTGCCTGTGTAGGAGCCCAGGAAACGACCCTGGCCTGTCCTGCCAGGGCCAAGGGCTGTAAACTTCGCCACTGCTCTTCACTACCGGGTACTTTATCCAGAGAAGTACTTTGCCACATGCAGATATTGCCCAGATTAGTACCCGCGCACAAAAGACCTTAAGAAAACCGTAAATTAGCTAGATTCTGCCAGAAACTTCTAACTCACGTACCAAATTTCGCTTGGTATGCAACACACGAGACGTACTCGGCTGTCGGATGGAACGCCTGACCCTCCAGTGAGAGGACGTACGTATCCCCAGTTTGGGCATCCCACAACCTTATGCTCATGTCGCCGGTACCCATGGCAAGCATCGACTGGACCCAACACAAGCTCACTTCTCGGTTTCTTCCGCTCAGTTTCACCTAATTAGAATTTGTAAGGATTTAATTGAGTATATCTAGAAGCAGCAATCAGTGATTTAAAAAAAATAAGTTTTACTTTGTTGGTTTCGGCTAAGGTTCCATCAGCGCTAATTTGGTAGCGAGCCAAAGACAAATTGGAGTTTAGCATCACTAAAGCTTCGGGAGATGAATGGTACAACAGCTTTTCCACGGCGCTTTCGCATTGTTGTATTTCTTCGCAGCCTTTCGACTCGCAAATGTAGTACAGATGGCCTATACGAATCCAACAAAATCACGAAACAAAATAAAATAAATAAATACAATAAAGTCTTTGACAAATTATTTGATAAATTCAGTAAATAGTACATTGTTTTAACAAATTATATTATTAATTAGTAAATTGAACTATTTTTCACGATGTTTACAAATCTTATATATTTGTCTGTTATTTCAGTTAGATATTTTAATTTATTTAAATTAGTCAGTTATTATCTGGTAGTTTAAGTTTGGAGTAAGGAAGTTTTACCCGTAGTCGATCCAACGTAGCAGGCAAGATTGTCATTGGAAGTTGGAGGTCGAGAGCCTGTTCCAGCTCGCCAAGGACCCATTACGTCCAACGCTGATTGATCTCCTGCAATCGCAGCTTTGGCAAGTTTGCTATAAAAGATGCCAAGATTTCGCAAACGTATTTTATATTAATTACTCTAAACTTAATAGATTTTTTTATGAAGAAAAGGTAATGAAGAGACACGTACAAAAGTCAGCTTGATTACATAAACTCGCATTAAGAGGAATTACTTAAATATTTAGAAATTATAAAGATCAACTTCTTTACTCTTGAGAAATTCGATTTTCCTATATTAAAAAAAAATATATTTTAATTATTTTAAGAATCTCTTTAGAGTGTTTATTATCTTTAGTACTGTCATAGCTGTGTGGGTCCTTGTGTAATACCTGAAATCCAACTTCGGCTTGACAATAGTGCGAATAACAACTTGAGTGGGCGTTTCTTTCAAATCGTGGTGGAAAAGCTGTTGCAAGCCTTCATAACGAAAACCTACAACGACACCACTCTAAAAGGGGAAAACACAAAAAGCGTTATAGAAAGTTGTGAAACGATTGGGAATTTTCCAAATGCTTTCACTTGCCTCGTCTACTGTAATGAGCTTACTTCCATTATTATTCCAACCCACGTATTTAATGGGAAAATGATGAGAAGCCGGTAATTCCTTCAAGAGATTTTCCTCTTTCTCTTTGCGCTTTTCTATATCCCATAGCAAAACTTGTCCAGATTCCCAGCCGACGACCAATACTGTTTTAACTGGGTGCCATGCTAGGGCTGAAGGCTGAGAATTGGCTAAAGCCACTGGCTGGGAACTTAGCAAATCTCCCTAAAAAATAGAAAGAAATCAATTAAAATATGTCCTTACACTCTTAATAAATAAAAATCATGTTATTTTTTTATGAAACTAAACGGAAGAGCACCTTTTCATTGTAGAGCAAGACAGAACCTGCTTTGTCTTGGGTGAAGGAGATCACAGATAAAACATCTCGAGATGGATGCCATAATACTTGGCCAAATCTTGCACCGATTTGCGAAAGGTTATTGGGGTCAATTAATGGATGCTCAAAGAAAAGCGACATTCGGAGATATCACTGCGACCTACACGCTTTAATCCATGATAAATAAATAGATAAATAGAATAGAAAAATAGAATTCGGAAAGCAGGCTCTGTTGTTATGATAACTTTGAGGTTGCCATGGTTACGAAGGCAGAATGGTAAAGTTTCCGCGCCCATTCTTTTTCAAATATTTCCGTTGTGGAAGTCTAGGCAAGATAGTTGTATTTAATCAAATAAACACAATTAAAAGACAGCGAAAAGCGATAGACAGCATTTCTTATACCAGTTCGCTTTAGAATTGAACCTAAAAAGATACAATCAATTTGTTGCAAATATAATCTTCACAATTTCTAGATCTACAAACATGTTGAGTATGAGGCGAGCAACTAATTAAGGAGTAGTTGTTTTATGTCCTCTTATGTCTGGGTTTTTCTGACTGGATGTGTAATCTGCCCGATTTATGAATGAATTACAAACAATCAGTAAAAGGCAATGTCTCGTTTTTCTCTTGCTGAAACCGGATGTAGCACTTCAGACAGGCGTGGGCTTCGGGCATTTCGCGAATAATGACTTGGGAGGATTTTTTTATTTTTTTTGAGTCACGAAGGGAAAACTTGCTGGAGTCCTTTCGCGTTTGAAACCTCACAATGACGGCGTTCTAAATCCCAAACGAGTTAGAAGAAAAATGCCTCAACGGATTTTCGACATTCTTCGACTTACCTTATTCACCCCGGAGAGATCAGTTCCACTAACAAGCCAACCCACATAGTTAACGGGAAAAAGATTAGAAAGAGGGTATTTTTGTCAAAACTTTTCTCTTCCGCTAAACATGACCTTTCAATGCCCGAACATCTGCAGCTAATCTCTGCTTGAATCAAGTAAGGAGTACTGCAAATTACTGCAAAATATAAGCCAGTAATTGCATTTAAAGGTCATTTACAATTAGCTATTCCCATCATAATCAAGTTCACAATTACGTGTACTATACCTTCAACCTTCAATGTTTGCTGTTTCGTACGAAATTGCAGTTAACATCTATAATTCCAAATGTCAGTGTACATTCCTAATTTGCGGGTGTCGTGTACCAAGTAATTACTGCATTGTTTCCACGTACTTCTTTGTGCCTCAATCCAAACTCGGCACACGGTACAGGGGCTTATTTACCTCGTCTAAACGTGCCTAGGACAACATTAGAACGAGGGGCAAAGTCCTACCGCGCCTTTTTATAGTCGTCCAGTAGGTTTGTGCCTTGTGTCCAAGCCAAACGGCTTGTTGTCCTAAGGTTCAAAGATTCTTGAGTCACATTCTTGTGTGAGTCAGAATTTAGGTACACAACGTTGTCGCTTCTTCTTGGACCTTAGGTGTGCTTGTGCCTAGCCCAGCACAGGGCACCCATCCGTGAAAACCACCGCCATGTGTTAGCACATCCTTTATATAATACGTTTAACCCACAAAAAACACTCCAGGTTTGTTGTTTCCAAACTCTTAGCTTTTTCACGTGACTGGCCAGCGTGCCGTCACGTGAAAGTTCCTAAATAGCTTCGAAAGCCCTCAGTTTACCCGAACAAGGTCACTTTTGATGCGGCATGCGTCTGATACAACATCACTTTATACTTTTTGAGACGAAAAACGAAATTGAAAAACAATTAAATATGGCAGGAATTAGCTGTGAACAATTTAAGATATAGCAGGGATGAGCTGTAAGTTTTCTAGAATTAACGCGCGTCTATTTCTGCCACTCATCACAACAGCAGAGCGAACCAATATGCTAATCCGTGTCTTTAAAACCATTCAACACCGACCAATATACTTAAAAATACATTGCTAAATTTAACCACTTGCAGGACAAGATCTGAATAGTTTTTTGTTGTTTACCTCGTCTTTCGAAACGGGCGAGGCGACACTTTGCCCCCTAAAACCACACACAAGGAAACGCAGTAATGTAAACAATACGCAACGTGTCCTTTGTTTTGTTTTTAAAAAATGACATTCAAAGCTTTTCCCGAGAGATTTTTAGGACAAAACCGGAAGAAAATACACCGCTTCTAGTCACTATAACAGTATTGTTTGAATACTAAGACGAATGCGAGGGACTAGTTACCATGAACGGGAGATACACGATCACCATGAAAAAACAATGAGGAAGGAGGTTCTAGAGTTTCTGTTGATAACTGCAAAGGTGTCATGAGAGGCATTGAATCAAGATTGAGCGAACTTGTTAACAAGACAACGTTTTTTCCTTTTGTGCTAGGCTGAAAAGATATGAAACTTCCATCGACTTATTTTTGAACATTGTCACAAGCGTTTTCAGTAGGTTTGTTGAGGAGCGCAAGGAGAGTTAACAGTTGCAGTGATTTACGAGAAGAACTTGAAATCCAAAATATGCATAGATCCAAAAAAGAAAAACAAACTAAATAGAAAAACGAATAATAAGCGTGAGATCAACCCACTCGATTGCTCAGCCCTCGCACTCTACAACCAAGAATCTTCTCTATAATCGCAGGATTCACATGATTCAACACCCTTTTTTAAGTACATAACTCTGCGTCCAATCTTTTCCACAAAAAGGATTGAACTGTTCTTCTTTAACTCTTTCTTTGCTGGTTTTCTCAAAGAAAAAAGTAAAGGAAAACATCAAAGAGCCGGAACAAACACACTCCCTGATAAGCTTGCAAAGAAGAAAAGAAAAATCAGAGCGTTTCTTTTTTTAACCTTCTAAAAATTGCTATACAAAACTGCTGGGGGGACCCAATCAAGTCTTTTCCTGCGTCCCGGAGGAACCATCCACGGTTTCAATTTCTTAAAATAAAAAGCAGCTATTTACAGGAAATTTATCTACTACTGTGGATACTGGCTTGCTGCTGTGTTGGTTGGCTAATATTGCTTGTGTGGTGAAACTGGGGAGAATGAAACTGCGGCGGTCGCGGGTTTGGAGACGTGGAGTACATTCCTACATTGCAAACAGGAAACGGTCTTTAGTCATCGAATATTTTAGCGTTAAGTCAAATCTTACCACCAGGAGATGTACTCATTCTGTCAGTCGACATTTTCGAAAAGGATACTTCCATTTCCTGGAAATTTGGTGGCGTGGCCGGTGTATTCGCTGGTGTACATAACTACAAAAATGGAATGGTTACAACTAACTCGTTCGTTTGTTTTTAACTATCTTTCACGCAAACCAGATCACATGCATGCTGTTCTGGATTCGCGGACAGCTTCAAACAGCTTCACACCAGTGACAGCCAAAGCTGTATTTTACTGCAAACCTTTCGCTCAGCTATAAATAGCAGTGAACATCAGGTTTGCTCATGATTTGGGCGGATAAGTAGCTTTGTCCCTTTACTAGAAACGTCTCCGTTTAATTACCTGATTAAAATGGGCTGAATTATGGGCGTTGTGTTGATTGGCGATGTTGACTTCTTGGAAGAAAATGCTCAGGGCGGTCTGCAAGTAAAAATAACCCCCGAATTCCCTTTTAAACAGGTGTCTATATTGGAAAAGCTTACTCCAGAATCCCATGTCTAGACCGATCGACATTACTCTTGCCTCCCAGCTCTGTGCCCTTAAGGAGATTCTTCGTGTTTTCCACAACTAGGTCAGGTATGCAGGTGCAAGTGACCGCCGTCACCCTCATTCATAAAAAAGAAACCCTGTCTGGTTCCCAAAGTCCAAATGAAACTGTAGTAAAGCGACCAACAGGGCGAAAAGTATAGCAAATAAACTTAAAGCATAGATATATAAAAAGGGGACAATGTTTGCATCCGACGCGAGTCCGTCAGGGGAAGGGACTTTTATCAAGTCCAAGTCCAGGAAAACCATGCCAATGGCCTTGGTAAATAAACGCAGTCAAGGTTATTGCAAGCAACACTGAAATGTTTTGGGTGTAGCGTTTCGCCAGGACTCTGCCGCGGCTTCACGGGAACTCAATGGCCGATCCTGCGCTCCCGGCTTAGGCATGGCTTAGGGTGAGCCGCTCTAAAAGGAGAGCCTATTTTCTTCGTTTAAAAAGAAACGAGAAGGCTGCAGACTCCTCTGCTATGTATATGTCGCAAGACACGTAAGCTTCTGCAACGACAATGAGGCTGCGACGAACCTAGCCTAACGTTGTTTACGTCTCTTCCGGCCCCAATATTTACCTCAAATTGCCAATGCGCAGCTTGCAGCAACTGTCTGGCTTGTTCGTGGGCACATCCGGCCGCTAATACAAATTGATTAATCATCACTTGTTCGCGTAATGACTCCATCTTGCCCACTAAAGTGTTTTCAGCGTATGCAACAATCCAAGAACACCCAAAAACTGAGGAAACGCTCTCCCAGAAAATTCCCCCCACGCGAATGGCACTTCCAATGTATTCTAAACAAACGACCAAGCAAGGCCCGGGCAACACAACGAACGCGTACAAACGTAGACAGACAACCGTCTCAGTGAGGGAAAAGGACCACTGTCGTCGCCACCCTTTCCTAACCCACCTTACGGGATTGTTTTGAAACGCTCTCATTGGTCCTTTTTACGCGAGCTACGTCAACGTCTGGGCAAGCGGAATATATATAAAACATCAATGAACGCAGGCGCCAACTTCGACCCACTACTGTTGACGTTCGATAATGCCGACCGGTTTTCGCCTCAAAGGCAAAATACCCGTGACTCAACCTGAGCTTTATGACGTGAACAGCGAATCTTTAACAGGGAATTAATTTTATCAGTACGCGGAAGATTTATTTCGTAAACGAGACGTAAACAATACGCTCACCTTAAAATGTGTTACACCCGTTGGTACCATTGTTCCCATTTTCTGTGACGTAACGGCACCTAGTTGGGGTAGGCGTAACTCGGCTAACGACTTCTTGGGAATGGCGGGAGATTTGAATTTCGCGGGACTGGTGTTGGCGCGCGGGGGAAGTAAAGGAATTCCGTTGAAGAATTTGAGCATTTTAAACGGAGAAACCTTGTTAGGTCGATGTTTAAAAAAGCTACAACAATGTGAAAGTAAGATCTAACTGTTTTGAACTCCTTTAGAGTAGACAGCATGAGGAAATTAGATGTTGTATGCGTCACTAAATGGCATTAGGATGGATGTTCCCTTTGCTTACCTTGTAACAACAAGTAGGAAAGCACGCGTAGTATTAGATTGCTCGGGACTGGTTTATGCGTTCTACTACAGGGGAAAGTGTGCTTTTAAGCGTTGGCCACGACAAGTTCGTGTTATTATACTGTGCGAACAAAAAGCTTGTTGCACCTGAAGTAATGAATATCCATAAACCTGAAGAACGAAAATTCGTGAATTTTGTTGCATGCGTAGACTTTCCTCCAATTAAACGAGAATCGAATTGCAACCTAGCGTACACAAACCTGCATCTCATTAATTTTTTATCGACATGGATATGAAACTACGAGGGGACTTATAATTCATTAACCCGTGTCCTGGGTCGAAGGAGAATCATTAACCCTCAGCTTACAGTTAATGACAGTCCTATAGTAAGCATTATGAACGAGCTGTCAGATTGTACACGTACGAGCACACAAGGGTACAAACAGTCAACAGAGAACTGTCAGACATGATGGGAATGTTCAATATTGGAGCTACTATGGATTCATATACCTATATCTCCAGCTTAAGCAAGCTAAAGATTTCGTAAAATTGGATTACTTCTGAAGTAATTAGCATTTTAGTTCTAGTTAACCCAATTAGAGTTGGCGAAAAAAATTGAGAAGATTTGCCAGCTTGATTTTATCGCACGCGCTATAAGTTCGCTTAAGATCGTAAAACTCAATACTGTAATAACGAGTTATAAATTCGTCTCAATGCATTTTGAGAAATTTTGTGACAGGAAAAGTTTAGACTCAATTAAAAGGGACCTTTCAAACTTTTCGCATCAATTCTCTCGAGACGTGCTCTTCGAGTCCAAGTCTAGGATCCTTGTAACTCAAAAGAAATTAGCCTGCACTCCGTTCTTTCGGAAAAAATTATGAATAGCACCAAATCAAAACGCACTTGGCAATCAAATGCATCGAAGTTCATACTAGGATTATTAGGTCACAGAGACCGTTCTTGCTCCAACAGGTACTGTATATTGATACCTACGTTCGTACAACTCACTCCAGCAACCGAGATCTTCACGCTACCTTGATAACCTGAAATCCATCTCATACTGCACGATATTAAGGCTCACGTATCCCTTAGCTTATCGATGCGACGAACTCACAGATGGCGCTGATGCTTGTTATGGTTTTGCATTCCGAAATTCCCCACGCTAAGCGCCTCTACTGAGCTAAGGAATTGGGGATTCAGAACGTACTCAGATTACATTCTATCTTTTGTAACGGCGACACATTAAAAAAAGAATCATAAAAACCGCAGCAGTATGCTTGCCAAAGATGTCTTGCGTAATGTCTTTTTATATAGGCAATATTTCCTTGCCGCAAAATGTCTGAAGTAGTGTTGCAGCCTGGAGCATGCCGAATGTACCCTGCCATACCAAGTTCATATGCTGTTGCACGTAACCTTCAAAAACCGTTACTGAAAGCTTTATGTTGACGGAAAGGTCTACATTCAATATGGGTGTCTACGGACAACAGCGTGATCGCTCAAGCGGCAGCTTCTCATGGAGTTAACGTACATCACCGAGACGCACACACCGCAACCGATTCTTCGACCTCCCTGGCAGCTGTTCAAGAGTTTATAGACGTCCACACTGGTACCGACAGCTTTAAATCTTTAACAAAGTTTGGAAGGTACTGTCTGAAGCTGTCTATTCCGTTTTACAGACATCGACGTCGTGGCACTAGCGCAATGTACCTCGCCCTTTGCCTTACCTTCCCACGTGGACGAAGCTTGTAAGAAGATCCTTCACGAGGGGTACGACTCGGTGTTCTCGGTAACGAGAAGCCACGCGCTAAGGTGGCGCCATCAATCAGGTGCGAACTTAACTGTATTCCTTTGGATCATCATTCGATTTTTGCGGAAAGTACGTACAGTACAGTAACGAATGACTGCGTAGGAGAATTAGTACCGCTGAACTTCCACGCGGCTGCACGACCACGTCGGCAAGACTGGGAGGGGGAGTTGGTTGAAAATGGCGCTTTTTATGTATCAAAAGTACCCCTCATAAAGCAAGGCTTACTCCAAGGAGGCAGGTAATATAATAACGACCAACAATACCCCAGCTTCAACCGGCATCGTTGGCTTCAAAGACTCCCAACTTATTACTTGGCGTAATTTCTAATTGCAGGTGTGGTTACGTGGAACTCGCGCCGGAATACTCTCATGATATCGATTCTCCCTTTGACCTGTGGTTGGCTGAGCAATACATAAAGCAATACAACCTCTAATTAAAAAGAATTCTTAAACTTTATTCAATAAGTTTGGGTTGGTATGTGTACAGGGAGGGTAGGTAAAGGTTCAGGGAATGTTTCATTTTACGCCAGTCACACACATTGTTGGGATTGGGAAGAAAGTATTGACTGTGTATCCATCCATCCATTCGGAGAAATGACGGCTGATTGGGCTTACAACAATAGCAGTACCCGCACTCAATTAGAACCGCTTGCCCAAAGACGGGTATTTTTCTTCTTCGTCTTCTTCTCTTCATTCTTTCTTTCACTTTGAGAGTGGAAACGAAGGAAATGGAAAAGCTTTTGGGGTTAATGGGAGACACTGGGCACGGAACGGGAAGATTGTCTTTGGACCCCAGACACATGCTAATACTATTATTCTCGCTTTGGCGTAGAGCATAGGAAGAACAATTTCACACTTGGTTGTGTGTCCTCGAGAATTATATCTTCCCCCTATTAGGTCCGGTGGCACGAGTACGCGACGCGTCCAAACGAGGTCCATCCGTTTACTAGCGCAACGCAGCATACTTATTGTTATTTCGACGGTTTATTTTTTCGTCCCTGATGGGTGCTGGAACTTACTTTACGTTGCTTATGATCCGCGTCCTGGTCTGTCCTTGAGCACCATGTTATACACTCTATCACGAATGACGGTGGGGGTTGCAGGGTGAGACGTGCGAGATCATACGATTGTTGACACTGGCATGTGACGATAGGGAGAAACCCAGAATAAAGTGAACCAACAAACAAAACAAAGATGTCATCCTCTTTCTATTTGCCCTTTTTCTCTTGGCTTTTTCCCTCTCGCCCGAAAAGCTGCTGTTTTTTCCTTGTCTCACTTTTTAGCCGCCACCATACTTTTCAAATCTCTCTTCCAATGTACCCCCCCCCCAGTTTTCCCTCCCTGGCCCGTTTTTTCTTCTAGGAAACGATAAGAGGGGTGGAGAAGAGAATATTGAGCGTCTTGTGCATGTGAGGCAGAACATAAAACTTCCCTCTCATGCAAATAAAAACAAATTTATGTTTATATTCCCCCCACCCCTTCTTGTTTTCCCTAAGAGGAAAACGAGAGGAGTAGAAGAGGGAGAAAAAATCTTAATGAATCTTATTCCAAGCAAAGTGATGGGAAGGACGAAGAAATGCCAGCAGCGTAAGGTTTCACCCCCCCTTAAGTTGAGAAAAAAATTATCTCCTCTTATCGCGCTCAGAAATGTGTCACCAGCCCGTCAAGAATGATGGATATCGATTACCCAAGCTTTCCAGATTCCACCTATTCTTTAACCGCTGCCTGGAAGTAATAAACGTATAAAATTCCTTGGCCTCAAGTAAATATCTCCTTCTCGGCTTCCCCCTTTCCCTTTTCAGCTATTATAATGCATTCGTCCCATCGATTGATTGCCTAAACGTGCCTCCGGAGAGATCTGGTCAGCAAAATGCGAAAGGAAAACAAGAAAAGGTTGACTGCCAAACAATGGAGGGACAAAAAACAAACCAAATAAAGGAAGATACACTCGGCGAAGAAATACTGAAATCAAAACTGCCTGAGGGACTGAAGAGTCTCCCCCTTGCGTGCTCGTAGCGCGTGTCACAAGTCCACAAATCAGGGAAGGGGAGAACAGTAAGAAAAAAGCCCTGAAATTCAAACCGTCGTTTCTAGATCCCATTCTTCTACCTCGTCTAAATCGGAGGGACCCGAAGGCGTAGATTGTCAAGAGATGGCGAGTTTTTTGTCGAACAAGTCCGCGGTGGAAAAAAGACCACTGTGATTCAGAGGAGTGGTCAGGGCCGTTGAACCGGCACCCGAAGAGGACGCTCCCCCTCCTAACAGGGAGCGGGACCGTCTGTGTCCTCCGACTACATACACTCGGCACGACACCGTGGTGACGATGCTTAAGAGTACAAGGGCACTGCTACCTGCGGCGACCCAAAACCAAGTCATTTTCGACAAGTACCACTGACTGTTTCGACAGTCTTCCCCTGCCTCGTCAATCCCTGAGGGACAGTCTGCCACACCGTTACACCACAAAGTTATATCCACACAGGCCCGCAGCTCGGGGCACCAGGTAACACACATGGCGGGGATGGGGGGAGCAGGACTGAGTTTTTCCACCCCTGCAGGTGGAGCTGCCACCATCTCCGGCATTACTTCCAGCCACTTGAGTCGGTAATGACCCGGTTCGGATCCCAGGAATTCGACAATCACTTCGCGATTCGGCGAAGAAGCTTTTCCATCCGTGTCTTCTTCATCCAAATGCAACTCGAGGGTTTCCAAGCGAGACGTCTGACTGTCGGCCGGCGGAGTGCCATTGGCCCGGGAAGCGGCTACAGCTGCTGCTTCTTCCCATCCGGAGGAAAAAAGCTCCACCGTCTCTTGGGCCCAGGACAGAGAGGTGGTCGTTGCTGGGCAGACCGAGTGTCGTAATACTCCGCCTTCGTAAATGAGGAGAAGATTACCGGTCGGGCATTTCCAGCCCGGGGGCTGTTGATGTGGCTGATAGCGATCTGTGAGATTGCTATTCGACCAAGAGAAGCCCGGTAAGGCGAGAAACAGGTATCGATTGTCCCTCGGCGTGAACAACCACCGCTGTCTCTGGCAAGCCAAGGTACCGTAAGCCTCTGACGACGAAGCGTAACTGCGAAGTTCGACCTGGCCACCCGGACCGTTCAAGTGGTGCTGTGGAGAACACTTTGGATTGGAGAAAAATTCATAGGACGCTTCAAAATGGAAATGATCCGCGTCTTGATCGTAGCTCATATTTCGAATCTCGTAAACAACTTCCAAGACGTTGGTGGAGGAGATGTACATAAAAGGCATTTGACGGGGATCGCAGAAGCAATCTCGATGCAAGGCAGGTGCTTCCGGACTGACGAGTTCTCGAAATTTCAAAGTGACGGCCGACTGCGTACTGCAGTGCCGTTCCTGGCTCAGCTGGGCCCAAAAGTGTTCGCAGCGTGGTTGCCCGTAATTTGAAGCGGATTTCCATTGCAATAGCCCAATTTTAACGCGCTCGTTCCAAGCGCCTGCGAATCGATAAACACAGCGAAGGGATCGAGAGCCACCACGGCCGAACAAAAAAACGTTCGTTGGCGAGCTGAATCGACCCTGTCGTCGTCCACCTTGGAAGAGACGCCTACACGTGCGGACAGCCTCCCCCGTAGATTTTGGAGGTGTTTTCGGAAGAGGCACCGCATAGGGTTCACCGTCTTGGGCCGTTAAGACGAATTCATAGGCGAGAATGAAGCGAAATTCGGCCATGGCCGTTCCGTCCAAGAGATTCTGGTGAAAGACGAGCGTGGACGTGTCCGATATGAAACTTTCGTTGGCTGAACAAGGCCGCGCTCTTTCGCCCGCCGTCATAAGTCGTAGTTCGCATAAGGGAGGAGGTTTTTCTTTACAGTAGGGTCCCCAGGTCGATACAGCTAATCCATTGGCGTCGACGGACTGAATCTGCAAACCAGTGCGAGAGGAATAACAAGGATGGGTAGCGTTGGGCTTTGAAGTTACATAACTGTTTCTATGTGAGCTAGTCCGTTCAGCACTGTCCGACGTCCTCAATAACGGTGGGCCCGTCAAGTGGTACTTGACGAAATAGATCCAGACTTTCTCATCGGGCCGGCCGAGAAACCGGTAGACACAGGTTGTATTGACGGGAAAAGTACTCGCCGGTTGACTTAAAAGGCCTTTCACACTGAGAGCACTCGTCAAATTGAAGCTGCACTTACTCTCGCTGGCCTCCAGGGCTTCTTTATCGAGGTATAGGACACGAACGTCCAACTCGAAACCCTCCAAGCCGTAGCTGGAGGCAAAAGATTGAATAGCATCAAAAGCCGAGCTGCGGAACTCGACGACCAGATCCGGCCCACTGGAAATGACTTCCGGCAAAGGACCGTTGCCACAGAATCGCAAAAGTGCCGGACTGCTTGTACTAACACCATCGTAAATGGTCACGTAGTCGCCTTCACACTCGTGCCATGTCTTGAGCCGTTTGTCGCGAAGCGGAAGGGAGAGAGACGGACCTGTCAGCGACCCATTTCCGCTCAGAGGTCCGCTTCCGTCTTTCACGTGGATTTTCCAATTCTGCGTCTGTTCCAGTGCCAACAGCACGCGTTTACCTGACGGCGCCGTATTACGTTGAGCAATGCGATACAAGCAATGTGCATTCCGCGGGTAGAAGCCAGGATAGCCGGGTGACTGCAAACGACATTTCTTTGTGTCACATGTCTTATAGGACCTCGAGCATAAAGTTCCCGGTAGTTTCTCGCCCAGATAGATGCCGTCTTCCACACTCCCATACCTTCATAAAGACATTTAAAAGAGCATTACATGACACTTTCCCCAAAACCCTCATCAAAACAAAGACTTGTGTTATGGCACCCCCCACTCGAGTACAAAAAATCACCAACGAAAACTTTGGGAGCAAAAGTGCTACAGTTCGCGAAAACGGGAAAGACAAGTGGGGTGGAAAGGGAAGGTCCCCATTTCGTCGAGTCCCAAAACAGTTAGCCTTCATAAGTTAGGATAAAGCAGGGAGAGACGCGGGAGGGGAGAAAACATCGCAAAGAAAATAGTAATACAACTGTCAGTCTTTTAGTACCTCCCTCCATCCCTTCTCTCCAGGATGTCCCCCTTTTAACTAAAAACTTACCAAGGTGTGTTCGGCTAAGGACTGTTGTATGTTCATCAGTGCGGAAACTCAATTGAGCAAGAGCAGATTGCACGGACACTTTCCTCACATTCATTTAACTTAAAATCAGATTCGGGGTACACTATTTCTTCCGTCACCAAGGCAGCACGGAAGGAGTGCTTTCTCGGCATTGTGAAGGGAAATGTTCAACGACAGCACAGCTTTTCGACTTTCTTCCTCTCTTTCTTTTTTGTCTTTTTTCTTGCCTCGGTTGGTACTGGCAGTCCGCCCAAATGTTGGACGCCAGCCGAGCCCAACCGAGCCGTTCAGTCAATGAGCTACTGAACTTCGGGGGTTAAAAAAAAGTAGGAAAATAAAGAGGGAAAACCCACGAAAGCATTCTCTTCTTCGCAGTTTGATATGCCTCTTACGATTCATCTTCGTATCCGCCTTCGGAAAACCCAGAGTCGGAGGTACCCCCTTGGGGGTCCTCCTCCTCTTTCTACTTTTTATGAAGTTTTTGTCCTCTCGTCGTCGCCATGCCCTGCATTTGTACGTACTGTACTGTACGTGGTAAGTAGGTGGCATTATACATTGATTGCCGGGAGCGACATGCTTACCGTATTACTGCGTCACCGCGTGGCAAGAAGCGGTACGTCAGGGACAAGAGTCGAGTGTCTTCTTCACTGGCGTGGCTGGGAGCAGTATTGGATGGAGTGGCTGCTGCAGGGGGGCGATTTCGAGGAGTTGCACCCGGCAAAGTGGGAAGCCATCGGAGAAGGAACGTCACGGCGTTGGCTTCTGAATAAAATACCCTAGGCCAAACCGTCGTCCCACACCAAAGACCCGTATTGGGACGCGCCAGGGATGGCAATACCGGCGGACGATCGCCTTCCCAAATTTCTAACGACGCCTGAGGGCATTTATCTGAGTCGTGCGGATAGTACTTTCCCAGTTGCGCCTGTTCGATTTTAATCTAAGAGAAAACGGGACGAAACATAGATTACTTTTAAAATGGTTTCTTCAAGTTTCGTATGCCGGTCGCCCCACTTCAGTCACCCCCACCCTTATATTTTCCAGTGAATGTGCTGCGAGGGACATTCCTAATTGGGTTAGAAGGTTATATTGGCATTTTTTAAGGAAGGAAAGAAGGGTAGTCGTGCCAAATTATGTTTTAAGAAGGAAAGTAAACAAACGAGTTAATCAATTACAACGAAAACCATTTCAGGATTCCACCTGGCACTTGAGTTGAAAGCTTTTGAAGAAGAACATGTTTTGGAAACTCTTGTAAATGATTGTCGAGCCCCGAAAAGATTCCCCCAAGACTGAGAAAAAAAAAAAACTACCCTGCCCAATTATTTGTCGACCACTAAGGCTCCCGTACACCTAAGCTTATCGATGCGAAACAGTCCCAGATGGCTCTGGTGTCTGTTATTGTTTTGCCAAAGCCTTGCATACGAAAGTAACAAAAATAAATAGACAGCTAATTGGTGTTAGCATGCTGAAGCCTACTGTCAAAAGAATTTTTCCATGAAATGCACTGGTTTTAACGAACGTTGTTACAAAATTACCGATACTAACCGTCTATACCGAGCTAACGGATACGGGAGCCTTCAGTCTCCGGACTACGAATCTGCGTTTCAAACTTTTTCTCTCCAACTGATTTTTTCTCCATTTCTTTTCAATTATTTTTTAAAAAAGGAGAAGGAAGTACTGCCGCAAACTAGCAAAGCGTCGCCGAAAGGATGCCGAGATAGTCTTCCGGTACATTTAAATATCGCGAGACGAGTGAAGATAGGGTTCTTCCCCCGGAAGATTACGGGAACATTAAGGAAACCAAATAGGCGAGAAAAAATGCACGCAGATGGAAGTTTCGGGATGCTTACTGTACTGTACTGTTACGTGGTTTGAGGTCCGAGCACATATTCCTGGAAAGCAAACGAAACGAACTGTACTGTACATACCTGCACCATCTCATCAGGGTCACCGCTGTCTGGTATGAACGTAAGTTGGCATACGAAAGGCATATGCGGGGACTGCAGGGTGGGTCGCTGTACGTGAAGCGCGTACGTGGGCCCGGTAGCTCCGAAGTAAGTCCGGTTGCACGCTGAAACGATAAAACGCGTCGGGTTATTCAGCGTCTACTTATCGCTACGCGTACTGGGACCAAGCCTGGCTATTGGCAGCAACATAAAGTAAAGTTATCCCCAGTAAACTTGGGATATTACTGGAGCAATAGCCACAGGAGACAAGAACCCCTCTCCACATTCTTGACGGGAGGAACGAATCTGCGATAACCAGCACCAAATTCTGTGAAACTACGAACTTCTCATCCTGGCTGTCTTTGAAGGGAAAACTTTGGAAGCCAGTTGGCATCTTGTGTGTTGACATGTTCCCTAATGCGTTACAAATTACATACTTGACCCTTGAGAGCTTGGCAGTTATCAGAATTTCTCAGTAGATTTTACCATAAATTCTTCAAGAATTTAGCAATTTAGCATAACATCTCTTCGCATTTCGGATTCCGTCCTATAACCCCCGAAATATTTTCCTCTGCATGGCTCCCATAACTGGCTAAGTGGAACTTGAAAGTTTCAGATTCCCTTTTGCTGACCTCGTCATCGACATATAAAAGAAAAGAGGAAGGAATATATTGAACCTTCCCGAAGACAGCCAGCGTAAAGGGCTGCACAAAGAGTTCGTGTCATATCTCCATGCAGAGATACTAAGGGAAGCAAATGTATGGTAACAGCTCATGGGAGGTGCATCGGCGAGCGAGCGCCCTCCTGTTGTTCATACCCCCTCATGAGTGGGGGTACGAAAAGGAAACATTTCTACTGAAGACTAAACTCCTTGAGACAATAGCTTCGAGTCGAAGTGCCGAGAAAGGAAGAGAGAGAGAGAAGAACAAGAAATAAAAAGGTAAACACAAAGATTGACAGAGGAAAGAGCCGAACCCTTCCTTGGTTACCTAAAGGTTAGGATCTCAAGAAGGTACAGTTCTGCACTGTACTGTATTTTACTGCATATTCCAGTACACTGTATTTGCAGAAATGTGACAGCCAGTAAGCAACCAAAAATAGGAAAGAAGCCCGTCAGCGACACTCCACGTCATTGCTGCCATTACATAATCTTTAACCCCCTCTCCTCCTTCCATATTATCTGAAGAGCGACACAGATGTTCTGGAGTGACTTATAAAGCTCAGTAACTCCAAACATATTACCCCGCATATAAAAGAACCATCGAGAAAAGCAAAGAGGTCGAAATCTGACCATGAAAAGCTAAAAAAGGAAAAAAGAGAATCAATTGCAGTAAGCTATTCTACTCCCTGTATTACCCCTTTAAGTATTTTCTCTCCCTTTCTTTAGTTCTTTCTCTTCTTCTTTAGTTCTTTCTCTCCCGCTCGCTTTATCTCGTTTTCCTTTTTACTTGGCACTTATGCATCGATTTTCGATTCCAGGTAACAGCTTCCCGGGCGTGTTTCACACGAGAATCTACTCTGGGTCCCCGTATTATTGCTGCAGCAATATTACTGCGGCAACATTTTCCATCATGAAAACGATGGCATTATGCTTTCGGCTCCTAACACCTCTAACTCTTGGGGGAGCTTGTGCATGTCAAGTAAGAACGTAAACAGACCTTCGCAGCCTAGCAGAAATATCGCTGCAGAGATAATCATTACAATGCACAAAAAAATTACTATTTTAAAACGGCCCTACTTAACTGCCATAAGTGACAACTTCATGTTACACTACCAAGAAAATTTAGCAACATTTCTTGCCCTCCATAAATTACAACCCAACCTTCATTAAGTCCCTCCTTTCGCCTCCCCCTGCAGGCAGAAAAAAAAATTACTAGTGGTCCCACCACACAAACTGCCTGTGTAATTTAATACGCCAGGAAGGCATCCGTTAGCGTTACTTTTAGGAAACTATAGGTGGACCAGAACTTTTGAACGAGCTTTTACAAAATGCCTTCTGTTCCCATCCGTCTTCTTTTCTTGTTCCTTCTCGAAAGCCGTTTTCCTTTAGAAGAAGCGCGGGAAAGAGATGGGAGAGGAAGAAAGGAGTGGCTGAGGGAAGTGAAGGCGCTTTTTGTCTACGTCTATATCCTTTTATCTCCTACCGGAGCTATGAATATGTATCTTTGCTAGCGAAACGGCGCGCAGGCAACCTGCAACTCCCGGACAGGGAATTGTGAATAAAATATTGAGGTAAGCAACTCAACGCACGGCGAAACCTGTACCAAACATGGTTCAAGTCCTCTACGATTTTTTTTTCTTTTTTGGGATGGCGTTATCCGTCTTTGCCTAGTGCAGTTTTAGGAACCCACTGCACGCACCATTCGAACTGTCAGAAATTTTTTCTCTCTCTTGTATAAAAGAAATATGTTTCTTTGACTAACTAAATGTTATTCCTGCCCCAACAGGCACCTCAATAGTTATCACGGGTTATAAATGGCCTCGTACATAAAACTTGTGGAACTTTTCCTTAGCAAGAAGCAGTAACTTGTCCGAAAACCTACGATTTATCTCCCAATGTTTTGAAAGTTCCTACGTTACCAGATTTTAGGTTCGACGCCAGAGGGCGTCTGAACTAGCGTCCAAACGTTAAAAACCCGCGAAAACCTTGTGGTTCAGTAGATTGCCCTAAAATATTTCAACTTAAACGAACAAACTAGAACGTGAACACCTAGAAAGCTTGGGGGCAAACTCATGGTTCAGCCGACATTTAATTTAGGATGCTTTTATGTAACAGATGGAAACCAAAGTTATTGAATAAGAGTGTAAAAAGGTAATCTTCTTGTAAATAAAAGTAAACTTACGGGTGCAGGAGGCAGGTTCGTCTGACAAATCGCCGCAGTCATCTCGTCCGTCGCAGAAAAGGTTCAGGTTCACGCAACGTTCATTGCCGCATCGAAAATGAGTGAGTCGGCAAGTTGGACTCTGGCCCCAGGTTAATATGACAAGGGACCACCAAACGACCCAGGGTAGTAATGGGTCCCAACTGCGCTTCCCCATCATGGGCCCTCTGACGACACAGACGTACCGTACACAACACCTGTCAAAACACAACTTGGGATAAAAACTAAATGACATCTGGGCTCGTCCCGCCACAAGAAACTATCTCCAAGAAAGGGAGAGACAAAAAATACAAACAAAAATAAGTGTCGTAGAGCACACTCCTGGGACTCCCCGCGTACCCAAACGAAGCGTCTCTAAATTCGTTCTCGCATCCTTTTTCGGATATCTTCCCCAGTGCCTTTCTCAATTACAGGAACTTACAAGCGACGCTTTCTGCTCTCAGGAACTCTTAGGAACTCTTTGGTAGATACTGCGATCTGATGAAGAACTCACCTCTCACCCCCATGCGTCTCACTCTAACGAAGATACTAGGCCATTTTACTGATCCCGGAGATCGGACACCGTGGTATGTAACTAGATCGCGACTTTTTCCCCACAACGTGAAAAGAAAAAGGCCGCCATAAAGCCACACGAGCTACAAAAACATGCTAGAAGAGGAAAAAACGACAACGACAAGGAAGAACTCCCACTTTAGGAAGCTGTGCCTCTGGTGTTCACTAATTGTCTGTCCTGCTCAATAAATCAAGTGAATGTCGCCTCCCACGGGTATCTACGAACTTAGGGATACGGGCGCTGGTACGGACAAGGTAAGATATGTCCGTGGAACGTTGGAACTCTCTTCGGAGATAAAGAAAACTCGACGCAACTTGCTCCGGATACCTTCCGAGTCAAAGCGACCGCTTTGCAGCAACAGTACTTTCTGGCCACAAATCTCGCTGCTTTATAGCTACTTGGGGAAAACAACTCTTTCCCGGAAGTCGTGACGCGAAAACGGTGTGTTGCCAGTATATAGGGGAATTAACGCCTAATCAATATGTTTGTAATGAAACCATCCATCACGCTGTCTAAAAGTAATCCATCACAATAGGTAGACTGCAGTCGAGTCCCCCACCCCTCGGGCACCATCCTTTTCCCTATTCCCTTTTCAGCATCCTCTTCCCTGCTACTGTACTGTACATGCATTGTACGTCCTTTCATCTATAAAATCCAAGAGGCTTTTGCTTATACACGCAGACCAAAAAGAATGGTAGTAAAGTACATGTTTTGATTCCCCCACCCCCAGGACAATGCTAAGAAAACATGAAAGAAATAGGCCTCGACTCGACTTGATCATAGAGGGAAAGGATTCTGACCCCGTTACCAGACCGATACATACAAAGTGGGAATTCAAGACTTTCCGCGCGTCCCTTTGAATGAATCTCAATGACTCATGTTCTCATTTGTATGGAGCCTCCTTTTCTGGCATGCAAGTATTCATGCTTCCGAAAGAGCATTCTTTGGCAGCAGCGTCAGTGTGTAACATGGGTTGAGTTTGGAGTTCGGGGCGAAAAGAGCAATACAGCTCCAAAAGAATATTTGACATTCTCCTCTTCTGGTATCTGTATCTCTTTAACAGAGGCCAAGTTGGTTTGCGCAAGAAGCGGTTTTGAGCTCATTCTGGGACGTTATCTTTGTCAACCGCCAGCATTCTACAAACTTGGAGGAAAGACGTACTGTACTTAACTGCAAATTAGACTGTGTCAGAGACTCGTCTCGGAGACAGAACACACAACAAAAATGAGGCCAAGAATTGCTCCTGACAGCAAAAATAAGCTCCAACGGTATCTTATTAAGTTGCTTACACTAAGAATCAATATTTGTCAGGGTACGACGAAAAGATAGCCCAGCGAGCTTTGGCTGCCGCGGGCGTCCAGGATGTGATCAATGGTACGTGACTTAATAAGCGCCTCGGGTGGGTATAGGGTCCAAGACCTCCTCTTCAAACCGTCGTGATGAAAATGTTCAATAAGACAGTAATCAGAAAAATATGAATATTGGCCAGACCCACAAAATCCGAAATCACGGCGCAAAAAAACGACAATATGAAATATTTCACAACCTTTACCGCAACAAAAAACCCCAGAGCGTCGCGTACGTGACGAGAATGTACTTGAGGGGATAAAAAGACGTCAGAAGACTTATCTCGTGCTATGCGAAATTGCTTGGAGCTACAGACAGCCAGTCCAGTCTGGAATACTACATTTCTGCGGTCAGAAAACAAGGTGTCAGCAATTCCCACTAGGGGAATCATATTTTACTTGAAGATCGCCCAAAGTGGGCTTCCTATAGTCCACAGTGCTGAATCTTGAAGCCATTGAAGAAATTCCATATACCAAGAGATTACCACGTTTATTCAGATTTCAGACCCACCCTGGAGAGCAACCGAAAAACATACCCACGCACAGTAATTTGCTAGTTTCCTTAACCTCGAGATAAAACAGTTTCGCTTCCATCACAACCATCCTTTTTATAGCAATATTATTGTCAGCAGTATTTTGTCTATTGAGGTATTATGAAAACTTGTGAAGCGGATCCTGAACAAATAAGGGTTACACGAACACCCATGGGTAGTAAGAACACCGCCCCGAGTAGCGCTGGCAGGGGAATTAATAGGAGGGCTATTCGCGGCAATGGGCCAATAATACACACTGTGGCGGGTCCTGAATTTGCTGTTCGCTTTAAGGGGAACTTTTGGATAGCAGTGTCTATAGGACGACCCGCGAGCCCCAGAGCAAACCGTGTAGCGTAATGCAGTGGAACCAAGTATGACCTTCCTTTGCCCCCTTGCGTAAGATGACTTGGGAATTACAAGCAGAACCGAAATGCTGCCATGTTAACCAGCAGCAGAAAGAGTGTAATCATGGCTGACACGCTCTACTGCAGCTCACTAATTTTTAACAGCTGTTAAACCCAACAAAACAGAAAAAGAAAAGCAGAAGAAAAAGACGAAACCCGTTTGCGCCATGAAAGGGTCGCAGACAGCTTTAAAGTTTAAACCAAGTACCCACCGGGAATATAGCACCCACGAAAGACGGGGAAGTAGACTTGTTAGGAAGTCCCCTTGGGTACTTGAGAGCGACATATGACAGAACATAAAACCGGTGTTCTGAGTTGCTCTAATAAAAGAGGAAACTTATAATACGTCTCCGGGCAGGCTGATCTGGGAGTTTTTTTTTCAAAAGGTCGTTCAAAGGGTTTCCCCTTTACTGTCTACTGTCGCTGGTCCTTCTATCCGAAAGGTCTCGAACCTATCCACCGCTTGTCGATTTTTTTTATATTTATTTTAAAGGAGCACGCTAAATACGGCCGACAACAAAAGTACCCTTCCCTGCTTCTCTCACGTGACGGAGCAAAGCTTTTAAGTCTGTCACTCATACACTATTCACTTAATTCCTTCTTTCGTTGCCCACCGAAAAGCCCTAATCCCCTTTAAGAAAAGAGTAAATCCTTCTTATCAAATTAGGCATAGTTCCGTATCTCCACTATACTGCCGACACGTACCCCAACAATTACCAACACCAACTTGGAACACCTATCAGATTAATTGGTATACATGATAGATGTCGTGTCAACATCTTTGTCCCTGTTCAAAGACAAAATGAGAAAACATCGTTTTCATAGAAGTGGACTCGAGAGGAGAACTTATGTTCCTTGCCACGCAACGACTACGCGACACAAGGACTAAGAGCGCCGATTTAAGGACGATGGACCCCAACAGAAGGACGACAATAATTCCTAGCACTAGGGACATGGCGTTTGGGTGGACATTGCCAGGTTTCGTCGTCCTTGTGACGTAATTTTTAAACGGCTTAGGAGCCTTTTAATCTCGTTGGAACTTAACCAGCGAGTAGAAACTTTTTGAGTTCGAAATGCTATCGGTCCCTTGAAAGATTATGGAACCGTCATCCTTCTACCGGGGTCGTAGTGCTTTTGTCGCGTACACCGTAGTCCTTGTGTCTACGTCCCGACGCAACGACCATCAGCAAGTAGACGTAAAGGACCAGACGGGTCGCAAGGCGACCCCCGAAAGTACCTCAATGGTGGTACTGGGAAAAGTTCCGGATAGGATATATCCATATACGGGCACTTTAACACAAAGCAGTCTATTTAGTCTAACGCTTTTTTTCGTGAAGCATGAAAGGATGTGTTGTGGCACAAACTTTTGTTTTTAGAATCAGCTTAACCCATCCTCTTCCCTTGCTATAAGACGAACACAGAACATGTGGAGACCCTTTTCTGGCACGCTAGAGGGTTGTTCAAAGAGGGTTTATGCATGTCGACCTAACTCCAAGGGAGGGGGAGGACGAGGGTGTTATGGTAGAGAATGAAAAGCCTGAGAGAAAAACTCGAGAAAAGTGGATTCGTTACGTTCTTCTCCATGGGGTTCTTTTCCGTCGAGCTTTTGGTTCAGAGGCGCAATTTAAGACAGCCTCATACTCCTCTACAACATATATCTCCTCAATAATACGTTGGAACGCACCCACCATCTAAGGGTTGCTGGGCTGCGGAGTTTGGCTGCTGCAGAATTCACCAGCAAAGATTCGAGCCGGGAAACGGTTAAGTAAAATTCCGCATTCCTTCCAAGGGCGTAACTGCACAGCCAGCTCCTCCATTAAGTTGACGACCTTTAGTACCGCTAATCAAGTCACACGACGTGCGTAAAGTGCGAATGAGTGAGGGGGAAACGGGAGACAAGTTAAGGGTAACTTTTCAGCTCGGTTGATACTTTTTAATGTCCCAAGTCTGCCTTCACTCCAGGGACCCCGAGTTTTGGCCCACCAACTTGGGGTAAAGTATTGCACCGCAAGCCAAACTCTGCAACCCATGAACTTTGCATAATAAGGCTTCCCTTTTCGACGAGGCTTGTTCCTCTTTTTGTTGTTGTTGCTAGAAATAGATTACGGTTGACTGTGGAGCTAACCCGGGAGCCAAGAAACCAACAAATCTTCGCCAGGTACAACGCATACTATGAGAGCATAACGGATGCAACACAATTTACAGGGCTTCGCAGACATATATCTTCCGAGGATTTGAAGCTGTCCGGACAACGGGGAAAATACTATAACACCATGATTACAGTATCGCCACGAGCTTCTTGTGTACAGTACGTACATCCGTCCCACTCAGAAAAACCCGAAGGGGTTGGTTTTTTGGACAAGGGTATAGTGGGCAAATTGTGGGCAAAAGTGGGCAAATTCAGACGGTGCAAATTCAGTTGGCAGCTGTGGGAGTACACGGCGGTTTCCCATAATGTGAAAGTGCCGGCAGGTGATTTGCGTTATCAGAATGTTTATGAATGAGAAAGGAAATTTATGGGTGTAAGTGTTGCTTCCTATCGCATTCCGGCATTTACTGTCCTTGTCACAGTTACCTGTAAGGTCTACGTCGCCTTGTAACTGTTATTTATTAAATGTTAAGCCTTTTAACATTTCAATGGACCCTAAAGTAAGCTCTCAAGTAACAGCAAGGTGGGGTGCAAGTCTTCTATTACCATAAAAAGACGGATGTTGAGAACTTTAGGGGATCATGGAGGTATAACTGTTCCTTTGGAGCCCGTTTACAAGTGAAAGGGGATATTCGCCGTAACTCTTCTTGATAGTCTGAGAAGTTCCTAGTTTCGCCCCGTTAGTCTATATTAAACGGCCACTGTCACCGCTCTTCCAAGAGGCAGTTGGTAATAAACTATTACTGCCGACTACCCAAGACTCTCAAACACTGAACTAGGTTTCGGTTCCTTCCCAACGGTGGGCGGATGGCGATCCCTTAGATCAACGAACTTGTTGTCGTTCGGGGCAGAATTAGAGATTCCAAGCCGTATAATTGTCCCTATTTTGGTTAATTGTCTACTCGATGAAACGCCTAATAGTCTCCGCACCCCAAGACCCACTTTATTGCTGTAGAAACCCTCCCCTCAAGCCCCGCGCTCCGCGCCACGCGCCCCAGTCACATAAGCTGACACGACTACATACTATACTTCGTCTACCATAGCTACCCCAATGCTCGTTCGGTGCTCCGTAAGCCTTAAGCACATTATATCCATCAGAAGCCTAGGTTGTTTGGCCAATCTTACTTTTTATTTCACTCGATCAGTTTCCTCCCTATAGCTGACATCACCCTTTCTTCCAATGATCAGCCACTTTGTTTTCACGTATTGTTTTCCTTACTGCAATGTAATACAATGAAAACTTGTCTTACACCATGAACTCTTGCAGATACCGGCTTCGATAAGTTTTTCTGAATTTGCACCGTCCATGTCCTGGCAACAGAGGCCATCGATCGCCCTGGAGCATCCGTCAAACGACACGTCACCCACTTGGCCTCTAACCTCTCGCCAGAGCAAACTTCTCCAGTTTGGTGGGTTTCGGCTACGACAGTGACAGACGTTAACCACACGGAAATTAGTCTGAAATCGCAAATACCCCTATGGTATCAGAACTCAAGAACACGACACCCTAATCAAATGCACTTCCGAGCCGATACCATCCTATGGTACAACGTATAGCATACAACTACACCCGGCTGAGTATATGCACTTCTTCCAGGTCCTTGAAGATTACATCAGAAGGGTAAAATAGCTTTAATTTAAACATGGATTGAAAACCTAAACCACGTGGGAACTAGTTTACGATTATGGTATCAGAATTCAAGGAGACATCACCCCAATGCAACTGCTCTTCGAACATCCACACTGGATGCCAACCAGTGGTAGAACGTGTAGCACATAATAGTATACCCGGCTAAAGACATGCACACTTCTTCCAGGTCCTTGAAGTTACTATACAAGATGGGGGTAAAGTGGCTCCAGTTTAAACACGGGATGAATACCAACGACTAGCGTGTTTCCGCACAGGATGCGATCAGGTATATGGCTGGATGCCATCTTCCTACATAACTGCAGAAGTACTAACAGAATGCGCTCATCAGATCAGGATCCCCCTCCTCAGGAAAAGAAAAGAGGATATACAAGAGACGCGAATAGAATCCCGGAAAGGCACAAAAAGACCGAAAGAAATGCAGAAACAACGACAAACGTCAAAGCCGCCTTCTCGGATAACTTTCTTTAGGGCCAGTGCCCGTGAAAAGGCGGAGAGAAAAAAAGAAAACGGGCAAGTTGAAGTTGCGCCTTGCTAACAGCTAAGCCAATTTCTGATACATCCAGGCAGATACACAACTTTCCCATTAGATGCAAATTTATACCTTTCATATCGTTTTCAATGCCCCTTTTGCCAGGGTTCGTAAACTTAACGTATTATGAAGGATCATCGTTAGCCCTGATCTACGAAGCGTTCGCCCTTCCCTCCGCCGAGGTACAAGGGGGAAGCTGTAGGGGGATACATAAACGCAAGTTATGATAGACGGAACAACCTATCTGGTCTTGGTAAAAGAAAAATAATACCCTCGGAAATAGTTTAAACTCCCCTGACTCTCAACCTAAATGTATCGGACTTGCTCGACGGATAATTGCTGCAGATTTAGCGAATTAGCGCCAAGGTTTGGACTCGAACCAATTCCTCTCCAAGCCATCCCCATCAGGAGACCCTTATCTGCTGCTAAAGAACAAACAAACCTACTGTTTCGCGGAGCAGTACTTTCCACAACTTGACAACCGGAAAGTTTTTAGAAAAAAACGAGTCAGCTAGACGGTTCAGAGATTAGGTGAAATGATGCTTCCTTTTTCGGATTGGCTTACCCAGCGAACTAATCCATGGTCTGGTAACTCCCTTAATTTAGGAAAATTCTCCGTTGATGAGCTGCACAGGTTTTGCTTTCGGCAGAACCCAATATTAAGATCGGAGCACAGCACACGGACAGAGAGGCACGCAAAATCTTCGGGTGTGCCTTTGCAAGCTTGTTAAGTTCCTACTGTTCGACAGCCTTGCGGCTAGAACGGCAGATGCTTCACTGACCAGCTCGTAGAACGCGAAGAGGTATTCCGAGGTTCTTTACCGAAGCTACTGGCAAGGTGCACGCACCGGCTGAGGAAAATGAGTGGGCGTTCCCCTTCGCTCTCTTCTTCCCACTCTCGCACTCTCTCTTTTACTCTCTCACGTTGGTGGACGAGAAGGATGCTGCCAGCTTCACCCGCGGAACCACCGTCATGCGCAGTCATCCTTATTGATCGTCCGGTTGGCAGCATGTCCCCCCTCGCTCCTATACGTTACGTCCGGATACACCCTCCCCCGTACAGTACCTTTCCTTACACAGGTTCTCCAGCAATTGCAGGTTTTCCTCCGATGGCTCGCTCTTTCCCTTTGAAGGATCAGAAAAAGACGAGAAAAAACTTGTCGCTTTAAGCTAGGTCTACCAGACCAGCCGCCTTTCCTGAGTTCACAACCACCCATCAATAGCCATGTCCGAAGAAATGATACCTGAGTTTCTCAGAAGGGGCTCGTCGACTGAAGCTTCCGTCTGCCAAGAAATATTAGCGGGAGGCTGAAGAAAATGTAGCTATTGATTATATAAGCTGCGGAGAGAGAAAAATCGTCCAAACAACGCTCAAGGTGGAAGTGCAGGTTTGGGCTACGCACCCCGGCAAGTGATGAGGCATGCCCCCGTGTATCCCTGTATACTCTTTTCTTCAAAGCTGTCGAAAATTGGGAAATTCCCAGTAGGCGCAAATGGAGGGAAGAGTGCGCCCGGGACACTATCCCTGAAAAGGCTCCCGGACGCACGGTGGTAGAAATGAGGGAATTATGCAGAACTCCCTTCGTTTAGCTTCACTGTCCCGGAGTAGATGTGAATGTTAATAAGCAAGGAAGAATAGCTGCACTTATTTGACGTCCTAGAAGAAGGTAAATCCCCCCTTTGCAAAGGGCAAACCTACTATCACACTACTATAAAAGGTACACATTGCTATAACAATTACTGCACGGCGGGATGTCACCGATACCATTTTACAAAGTTTACGGGGCAGAAAAAGTTCCTCTGGAAAGGGGAATCACGCTGTTGCTAAAACTTTCGTAACCGTGGGTGTCAGCTTTTCCGTCATATTTCTTCCCTATTGCTGCCAGAGAAGGCCAGTGTTCTGTTGTACCTTCCAAAGCAAAAGGGCAACATGTGGCCATATACGCAACTTGTCAAAGAGAGACAGAGACACGTGATAACACGGTTAATTGTTTTCCTCTCTAGGGCTGTTTCGTTTCAACATGACCATATGCTAAGGCCAGGTACCAAAATGTATCTCATAGTTTTCACAAGCGATTACTGACCCCAATGAGAAGATCTGATGAAGATCAGAAGATTGGAACTGCTGACCGCAATTGAGAAGATAATGAGCCAGCGTTACCCTACTGATAGAACTACGGGATCAGGACAATTTCGTAGTGGAGGCTAACAGCTCTACTCGTCTACACGACCTTCTCCCAGCGTAGGAGGTCGCGGAGCCGAGTAGGGTAGCAGTCGGGGGATAGCTAACACAAGGTAAATCCCATAGGAGCTTCAAACGTAGTAAAGTGCTTTACCTAATAAAACAATAGCTCACCCGTGTTTACCACGTCCCAACAATAGAATCCAACCCTGACTCGTTCCCCTTCAAGGAGTTCGGGTTAGAGAGTACCACTCTTCCTCCGAGTCGCTGGAAAGACACTAGTTTCGAGAGGTAGAGCTGCTGTACCAGATCGTAAAACATACCCGTGTCCTACCTTCGACTCCGGTTTGCCAAAAACTTCCACCCTATCCATTTCAGCCATTTCAGTCACATTTCCAGGAACCCTGATGTACAGTACCTTACAAATATGTGACACTTTGCGCTCAACAAAGTTCAACGCAAGAGTCTATAAAAGGGTCTGCCAGAGTCTGATTCTTTTCTCTCCCTTATTTTTTCGTTTGTTTCCTTGTCCTGTCCTCATCTATCACGTCTACGCCTGTCTTAACGAGTGAAATGACACTACTACGGTATAGATTATTTATTTCGAGGAGAGCACGATCGCTGACACGAAGTCCTACTCCACTGACTTTCTTCTAGAGTATTTCTTGGGTAAAAGCAAGGGGGAGTTACCGAAATCACCTTAAGTCAACTGTAGTGCTTCTTGTTTACAGGATTAGGACGAGTTTGTTTGTTGAACTTATAAATACACGAAAAACTAACTTGCTCAGCTACGATACCCACAAGGGTATTAAAACAAGCGACAATGCTTTAATGGTACCTTCAACAATAATCCCTGTTGTAAGTAGAAACGTATGGCTACGAATCCGGCAATTTCTAAGCCAATAACCATGTTTTTCATTGCACGACATACAGTACTCATTTTTTTTTACTAATTGGCTTACATTTTGAACCCGTTCTACTTGTGGAGCCAGCGTGGGAGTTAAGGCGAGGATAACTCCAACGTAGTAGAAATAGGAAGATACACCAAAATGAGAAATGTAAAGGCTGAGGATATTGTCAGCTTTAAATACATTTCTTTTTCTAATAATACAACTGGCAAAACATCGGCTGGTTGAAAACGGAGAGAAAATAGGCCCAGACCTAATTCAGCAAGCCACGGGTAGGCAGCTTTATAACTCGGTCAATACCTCGTGCTCCTGTTCTTGATATATTCATGCTGCCAGTAGATGCAGCATTTGCGTCGATAATGCAATGTCAACAGACCTTCAGTGTCTACCTTTCTGATATCGAAGCGTTTGATGACAGTATTTCCGATAGAAATGCTTGTCAATGTTACGCCTCCAGCACTAGCACTAGTATCCTTACCAATCCTATTAAG
>JAGJRP010000641.1:0-34708 GCA_022832235.1 Lepidurus couesii
AAGTCTTGTGCTAGGTTCAGACTGGTAATATCTCCGGCATTGCCACAAAAATAGTCATAAGTGAAAGGATAATTCTTGGAATTCTAATACCTTTGCAACGCATTCAAATGGCAGAATTCTAAGAAATGGTCATTCCATTGTGATTTTACTATGTGATAGCTAAAAATAGGGCAAAAATGCCCCCACGCAAAAATAAAGCAAACTGAAATGTTTGACGGTTCATTCTGTAAATGGCGGTAATGCTAAAGAGCGCGAGTGCTCTTTTTTTAAAATTGCGAGCGAAGAGCGCGTGCGCTCGCCAATTTTGAAACGAGCGCGCGAGCGAGCGCGCTCGTTGGAAAACGACCGATTTTTAGCTCTGTCAAAACTTACGCCAACTGACTTCCCAGCTTTGTATTCCGCCTTCTTACGGTCGGATTCCTTGCGACTGGCGTCTTTCCTCTCCTTGAGCTTGCGTTTCTTCCATGCCAAGAAGGTTTCCAAGGTAACTTTGGTCTGTTTAGGACCTAAAGCTGCTCGTTCTCTCTCAATCAAGTCTTCGAGCGAGAGTTCATCCTTCTTGTCGTCCTTCTTCTTGTCCTGGTAACGATAAAACACATTATTACAATAATTCATTCTTATTTGAGTTTTTCTTTTAAACCGTTCCGTACTTTCTTCAAGACGAAGCCAGGAGGAAGGGCGTGTTTATAAATGCAAGTTCCTCCATTAGGACACTCCCAAAACCAGCCATACTTGTTCTTTTCCACCGCAGTGAGGAAAAACTTGCAGATAATTTCGGTTTTGGTGACCATGTTTTTATTCGCTTCGCCGTGTTTCTTCTCGACGACTTCCATAAGCTTGGCTTCGTCCCAATCGCCCGAGTTTTCTTCCTTATTGTCGTCGTCTCGAACGTCGCAATACAAACTACGTTTTTCAGCTTTGCGTTCAATCTCCAAGTCGTGGGAAAATTTGCATTTGTCGCCTTTGCCGCAGTTTCCAGTTTTGAAGAACGCACAGAGAATAGATTTGGGGTCCACTCCTAATATGAATAAAGGGTTTTTAACGTTGAGTTTCGATTAAAGGGATAGTAGTACCTTTCTCAACTTTCTGGACGGGTCGGAACAACTCGTTGATTTCCTTTTGCTTTTTAGCTTCGGCTTCTTTCAGTTCTTTGTCAATGCGTTTCTGTTCTTCCAGTTTACGAGCTACAGGAGTGCCACCGCTTTTGACTTGCTGCTGAACTTGTTGGATGAATTTTTGGTTCTTGGCACCTTTCTTGTTCTTCAAGCCAAAGGTCTTGTCCTAGGGGAATTAACACAAATTAATAAGAGAATAATTTAAGGTGTTTTAAGTAATAGAAACCTCAATGATCTTCTCCTTCTTCTTCATCTCAGTCTTCTTGCTAGCGCCGGAATTAGTCTTGGGAGGCATTGTAGTTTATTTGATGTAGCTTAGCCTGGAAAGATTTTACGTGAGTTTTATTAATTTTATAATATTACATTACACTATAGCACTTTATGTCTTTATGTTTACGTTTTTGTTTGTGTGGGTAATTACCTTAATTATGATAACAAAAAAAGCCGCAGCCTAGGTAAAATTTACTAAAACCTTTCAGACGAAATATAAGTTTTGTACAATAAAGACAGAATTTTACACGCCACGAGCATGTAATCCAATGCAAGAAGCAAAGCAGCATGCACCGCCCTCTTGCCAATGGCCGA
Organism: Lepidurus couesii; assembly: GCA_022832235.1. Lineage (NCBI taxonomy): Eukaryota > Metazoa > Arthropoda > Branchiopoda > Notostraca > Triopsidae > Lepidurus > Lepidurus couesii. Next base: position 1,701 of record JAGJRP010000641.1, read on the forward strand.
GCAGCGTTGCCACATGGGAGTTGGCGCGGAATTTGAGTGGGGTTCAGTCTTAACGCTATATTCCTTCCTTTTATTCCTTCTAGCTTTTTCTGAAATCACTTTACAGTAATTTGAGAATTTCTTGACTTAATAAGGTGGCTACAATATCAATTTCTACATTAATATGCCTGTAAGCTTGTATTTTCAAATCTTAACGGTGATGGCGCCATGAACTGTCTTCCTCCGGTAAGCTAACTTTAGACAATCGAACTATCTCTCTACTCCTTGGCTTATTCGATAGCGGTTTCTGTGTTTACAAGTGTTAAAAGTTTGCCTATTTCGGTGTGAATTTAACCTTATACACAAAAGAATGGCTGGCAAAGGAGGAATCAATTCGGTAAACACAGTTTTTGTATGTATTTCATATATACACACAGTTCTAAGACAACAATGAAGTTCTTAACCTCGTGCTCTAAACGCATTTAACCCCTGAGGCTAGGCAACCGTACAGCTTTTTCTCCATAAATATTTTGTATGGGGAAAAATATTTTTCTATGTAATTTTTTTGTATAAGATAAGGCTATTTATTGCTGAAGCTATTCATTGTTGACTACAATTTGGCTTCCCCTAAGAAAGTTACAAGCCAAAGATCGGTAAACCGCATCGCGTATGTTTAATTGGCCGAATTTTGGTTTTTGTTCAGAAGATTTGGAGATGTTTATGGTCGAAAACCTGTCAACGTCTCTTAGACCATTTGAAAGATTTGAGTTATAGCTATTTTTTCTGTTTTTTCCGCTGTCTCTTTGTAGGACACTGACATCCACATCACATTGGAGGATCAACAGAAGATTAATAAGTTTGCGCGTCAGAATGCGAAATGGGAAGAACTTAAAGACGAATTGAATAGGAAAGAGGTTAATAGTATTCCTGTGTCTTTGTTGCGCTCGTTAATCTCTTTGGTCCTATAAAAATGGTTGTTGCAGAATGATGTCAAGAACCTTGAAGACGCTGGCGATGAATTGCTCTTAGCTGAAGACGATACCTTGCTTATTCCTTACATGGCAGGTGAAGTGTTTGTGAATCTTACTTTGGAAGAAACGCAGGTAAAAATTCAAAATTACCCAGTTGACCTCGGTTGGAAGTTGGGCAATTTTCTTTATTTTTGTTTTTCTTGTGCAGGCACGTTTAGAAGAAGCTAAAAAGAAGCTGAAATCGGATATTAGCAGCATTAGTGAGGAATGTGAGAAAATCAAGTCGATAATGAGCGACTTGAAGACGCAATTATACGCCAAATTCGGCAACAGCATAAACTTAGAAGCTGAAGACGATTAAAAAAGTCATAATTTGTTTGGATGTTCTGTTTATTTGCCCTTCGCAAACTTTGCTAACTGCATTATCTTGGCTGAACACAAAGTTTCAACCACCAACGCTTGTTTTTGGCTAAACCCTATGCCACTGAATGGGCTGCGTTTTAATAAAGACATGGCAGAGTTTCTTGTGGCCTTATTATGGGGGTTCTATTGAGCGTGAGATGGAAAGAAAGCGTCTTTAGTTTTGTAGCACGCTTTCTTTTCGTTTCATTCTAGTTAACTTTCGTCGCCCGTTTCTATCACTTCGTGCAGAAATTGACGATGAAAACTGCTGGGAAACACACACCAAACACGATAACCAAACATGGAAGTCTTAACCACAAAACGAGTTCTCTGCAACTATAGTATAACTACGAATCTGAAATGCACAAAACGTAGTCTAGGTTTTGTGCATTTCACAGATTTACGTAGAAGCAGTGAAAGGAAATGGGGTTAATGTCCGTTAGGGAGCAAGCTTAGCTACATTACTGTCAAGAGCTTTTTTATGGAATTTTCTGTAGAATTTAAAGTATCCGTAAAATTGCTGACGTAATTTGCTTTGGCCTCCAAGCGTTCAAACAAGGTTATAGAGGATGGCAAATGCTAATTTGTTGCCATGCTCATGATAATGCGAAAGCATGGGTAAACCAGTTATTCAGCTGATATTACTGAGCGTTGTCTTCTTTTGCTTAAAGGGATTTTTTTAATTTATTTTTTTCCTCTAAAAGTAAAACGATGCCAAGGCCGGGTTTTGTTTGAAAACATCGCCAGCTTTGGACAAAAAGACGCTTTTTAATGTAGGACATATGCCTTGGCCCGTTAAGAACCAAAGGTTCCATAGATGTTTACTATTTGGACGTTTGCTCGTAACAGCAAATGATGAAGTGTGCTGGATATTCATTGGTTACGTCAACAATAGAAATCCAGGAGAATTACACTTTATGGCGCGCGCGGGCAATGCACTGTATATACCTGAAGTACTCGAGCAGAGTCAGAAGGCAACTAAGCGTGGCCAATACCTAGAAATTGAACCAAAATAGAATTGTACAGGTTATAAACAGAAAACATCGTCTCATCATTCCTGAACATCAAATTGTGACACCTTAGGGTCGCGTAAACAAACCCAAGTTGCGGGAAACCTGATACACATCTATAAGTCAGATTTCTAGGAGAAAGGATATCCTATTGGCTTCCGCTGAAAGGTGCACGAAGTAGGCCATCACCTTTGTGAAAAACAGGCTTGAACGGAGGTAGAAAGGTAGAGGAGGAAAGACGAACAACCACCCCCCGCCATCTTCCTTTGTCAACGACTTTTCGTCATGCCTCAGGGGTTTTTTCCCACGCGTCCTAGTTTTCATCACCGCCAAAAAGATTGAAGATCCCATAGTTGTTAGGAACTAGAAAACGAACTTACATAAAAAGTAAAACTATAAACATACCATTTCTAAAAGCTAAAAACAAACCTTGTTGTTCCTTCTAAACCGTGTTTTTTTTCGATTTCGACGAGTTCTCACGAAATTGAAGATCACTACTCGTTAAGATCCTCAAACTACGTTCATAGGATTTCTTTACACATCAAAAGTTGAAAGTAAACCGAGTTGCGAAGGCGATTTGCCGTCAGAGCTGAAGAGTTTTGTCTTGACGTGAACTGGTTTTCTTTGAGCGAAGATTTGAGATAGCCAAATTATTAAGTAGCTCAGGCTTTAGCTTTAGTAATTATTTTAGGTTTTTAGAAGCTAGATTAAGCGTTTTATGACTTGTTGGTTTGAAGGGAAGTTCGGGCTTTGCTGCGCACGCTATGGAACGAATCTAGATTGTTTTTAAGCGTCTGGGTTTCTGTCGAAGCGAAGATTGAAGATAGCCAAAGTATGTAGGGGAACGATCTGAGTCTATCTGCAAAATTTCAATTTTTTAAAGTTGAAAACAAGCGAGTCAGGCGCTGTTGATCGGTTTAAGCAAGTTTTGGCCACACCGCGAGGGTCGTCCCCACTTCGCGCGTTTGGGGTCTCTCGCCGGTTACCCCGAACCCAACGTTGGGGGTTGGCTGGGCTGCTTTGTCATACGGAGAAGAAGGGAAAGCCCTTCCATGGGCGAACCTTTATAAAAGCAACCGCCGGAGCTCGAGAACAGTGTAGAAGCTATCTAGCTTCGTTGCTATAAGGAAACAAACTTTGCAGTGTCCGTCTTACAGGATTAAACTGGTGTATTTCTGTATATAGAACGGTCTATTTTACAGAAGAAAAATCTAACGTGTTTCGGAATAACTAATCTCCGAAGAACCCTTTATTCCCCCCACGATGATTGTGGCTAACGGGGCGAAGGTTACCATTCCCGATAAGCAAGACACGGTGTCCATCAATTCCGAGAATGTGTCCAAGGATTTCGATTCCGCTTCGTTTTCCGTGAACGGAGAAGAAGCACCGCCGGTAAAATATCCCTATTTCATTAATTGACATCCAGTTAATGCTTTTGCGATGAAATTCAATCTTCCAGGCGTATCGGAAACCTACTCGAGCTTCAGTACAAGTTGCACGACTGGTAGCGGTCACGGTAGTAGCAGTGGCTCTTATTTTGGGCACGGCTATCGTTCTAGCGGCCTGGATTCAAACTAGAAGCGTATCATCTTCCACACAAATTGTGGTAAGTTCCAAGTGACTATCATTCTACCTACTTACAAACTTTAAGTTCCTTGTCTTAAAAGTTTCTAACACTTTTAACTTAAAGCGGTTCGGTTCCAAAACGTTCTTAACTCGCCTTCACACTCATTTCGTACATGCGTTTATCTTGTTTACATTTCTGGGCAGTTTAGAATTACACCAGGGTAGCAAAGTGTTTGCAGGTACTGCAGTTTTCAGCCCTGCCGACTTTGAGCTTTTAGGGAAAAAACTGAAATTTAATATGCGAGGAGGAACGTTGGGGCAGTTGGGACGAAATCTGATCTTTTGAAATAAGGAAAAGTTTGAAAAGTCACGTTTCTTAAGAAAACTTTCCGGGAAAGATCTCATATTTTCGCTAACTGTCACAGAAAAAATTTGAAAAAGCCGTTACAAAATTCACAGAACTTAACGGCGCTGCAGTTTTTCCCGCGTGGGTAACAGAAGCAGATCCCAGATCACTAAGTAGGGTGACCTTTATATGAATGTAGCGGTCAACATGCAAAAATCGGCCCGAAGGAAAAGTTGTACGATTTCCATAAATTAATTACGGAACGGTATAGTTAGTTTCCTGGTTCCTGGTATACTCTTAACCTTGATCTTTGCTTTCCGCGGAAGTCGTACTGTAAATGTGCTCCTTTCCAGGGGGACCAAAAGCATAACAGAAACAAAGCGATTTTCCCCAAAGTCTTTTGAACCTAACGTTATGAATCAGAAGGTGGACTAGATGGCCTGGTTTTCCTAACGTTCGACTTTCTAGCAACGCGGATTTGAGAAATGGGAAGCTGCTGCACTCAAAAAGTAGTCGGTCCAACGACCCGGGTTAGAAAGTAGGATACTCAGAACTAAGTACCGGGGAATTTTCACCATCTTGGTGGTACCCCATTAAAAGTCGTAAATATTTCCCTTATTTAAATGAGTTTCTTGAAACTGAACCATCTTGAACCATCATCGTGGTTAACCGCTAGCGAAAGGTTTCATGTGGGGCTTACTCGGAATGATGTTTACGTTGGCGGAGGGTGGCGGGAAGGTGGGAAAATTTTCGAAAGAAAAAAAAAAGTCGTTGTAATTTGTTGTTGTTGTTATGGGTCACTTGGAGGTTTCTTCGTTTTTCTTCATGGCTAGGTTTTTTCACCTTCCTTTTTCCTTCCGTTCTATACAATATACCTGTTTAAATTGGAGGTAGAAAGGAGGAGAGAAAGAGATAACAGTAAAGCAGTATAGGAAAGGTTGGGAAAGGAAGGGTGTGGGGACCTTAACAGCGGAAAAGGGAAGAACCTAATTCCAGAAAGAAATGCAAATCATCCTTGGGAGGGAAATTCTAGATAGATTTCAGGCACCGCGTGCCAAAACATGCTTCAAGGATATGGAAGTTAATAGAATAGAAAGTCTTAAATTAGGACATTGGTTGTATAGTTTCTTACCCGAGTTCTGGTCCCTACCTTACCTAGGCGGTTTGAGGTAACCTTAGTAATTCTGTAATTAATTATTTCAATTCGCATAAATTTCTCTGAATGTAAATACACGTGTCTGATTTTGTTCAAATATATTTCTTCATATGTGTATCTAGATTTTACCCCTTTCTTTCAATTTATACAAATTATTTTGAATTTGTACAATTTGTTCCGAATCTAAGAATTAGTTAATTTATTTTTCAAGCTTTTCCAAAGTATTCTTTACCCAAGCCTACTAGGAAAAGAAGGGTTTTCAGGTGGGAAGGGGCTAACAGAAAGGGGGCGTTTGTTTACCTGTTCCTTCCAATAGGAGCTCAAGAAGGGGGCGGGGCTTAAGGAGTGTTTGTTATGGAAGCTTTGAGGTTTATAGTAAATGAAGCTTTGAGGTTTATAGAAAAAAGAAAATGTAACTTGGTTTTGCTTAGTAAGTTTTCATTGTTGGGCACTGTAATCAGTTAGATAATTTTATTTTATTCATTTTTTTAAAGGTGGAAGCACCCGCTGTACCGGAAAATGAAGCTTTAATTTCCAGTGGTTTGAACTTGTCGTCTGAGTTGGAAGAGAAGGATCTGAAAGGACATCGCCGCTTGGATGAAGGCAATGAACTAGAGTCTGAGGAAGTGGATATGACTCCTCAAATTACTGTGATTAAGCTTCCTTTCGATGTCAACTTTGGCGACGTCTCTGACGTAAGTTTTCCTGTTTCTCACAATGGCTCAAAAACTCTTATTATAATCATGCTGTTATTATATTCATACAGGAGATGATCAACTTTAATAACCGGGGCAAGAAGAACTGCTACGTCGAGAAAAAGAAGATCGAAGAAGTCCAAGACGACCAAAAGCAAAACTTGAACGTTACCTCTGATCCTCTTCAATTCAAGGTCGTTGGCGAGAAAGTCATCATGATCTGCGATGACACTCCCAGGTATATTTTACCTTGAGAACAACATCTAACCCCATTGGCCTTGTAAAAAGTTGTTTACATCATTTAGAAAACTTTTATTGCTAGGTCTCCCGAATTCCCTGGAATGCTGCCACCTCCCCTCCCACCCATGTTCCATCGCCCGGAGGCATCTTTACCTTTCCCTCGCATTGAAGGAAGACCCATGCCCTTCCCGTTCCAAGGTCTACCGCAGTCATCCCCCTTTTCCCTCAACCTGAACCCTCTTCTCGCACGATCTCAACCCCAGTTGCCCCGCAACGATGTTTTCTTGAACCCTCTGCCCTTTAACTTGCCCTTCCCCTTCAACCAGCGTCAGGAGAACCCTCAATTCCTACGTATGCAGAAGTTGCCCGTCCCCTTCGGCGCCTCCATCTCCTTCCAAACTTTCTCGGACGAAGATGAGTCGGAAGAAGACAGCGATGAGTCTGAGGAAGAGCCTTTACAGCGTCGTCCTAACCTATCCCGTTTCCCTCTGCGTCTCAACAATCTCCTGCTTAACAAACCCAACAATAGCAATCAGGGTAGGAGGTTTGAGAACTCCAGAAGGTCGTTTGAACGGTCAGGGCTCGATAGACCCGTTGAGGACCCTGAAGCTCGGAGGTTCACGCCCCCTAGGCCAGGCAATCCCTTCCAGGCTCTCGTAAGATCCTTCGTGGAACAAGCGAGAATGAGACCACAGGCACCCGAAAACCGTCGGCAGGGAAATCCTCCGAGCTTCAATCAAAACAAACCTCCAGTTAACCGCCCAATGCCTGTCAATGAGCCATCTAGCTTTGGCTCCGCCCCCAGCAACAAGGTGGTGGAGGAGGAGAGGATCGCAAACTTGCAACTACCTTTAAGGATTCCTGCTACCGCCATTCCTCAAATGCCTAGGCAGCTGGCGGTACCCAATGCCCCTAATTTTAACCCAGCGAATTCCCATTTCTTGTCAACAAGCATATTGCCTCCTGCCCCGCCCCGTCAGCAGTCAACAAGCATATTGCCCCCTGCCCCGCCCCGTCAGCAAAGGTTCGACCAGGAGCAGCCAGTGGCGACGCGTAACGCGCGTTTCTTGCAACAACCCTTACCTTTGCCACAACGTCAACCCAATATTCCTATGCCAGCACGTAGCATGGACCCCGATTGTGAGTTTTGTTAAATTAAACTGAGGTTGGAGATAATTAAGAGAGGAATAATTTGGGAAATTTTTATTTGTAGTCATTCAGCCGCGTTGAGCGTTGCAAGAATATCCGGAGAGATGGCGTTAGGTCACGTGTTGCACTTTATCCGTACAAACTGAACAAAAAAGGATGAGAGTAGTAGAAGCACGAAAGTCCGGGAGCAACTACTGTATCTCTTTTCTTGAATTTATTTTCTTTAGTGATATTATAAAGATTTCATTACCTAAAAGACTTTTCTTTAATATATGCATCTTGAGTGTTATTTTTGAGCGGAGGTTTTGAAGATCAGCGACACCTGTTATGATAAAGTGTTACTTTAATTCGTGATGAACACCGTATTGGGACAAAGTAAACGTTCTCCATATTTGTGACTTGCTTTCTTATTTTTCTTATTCTAAAAGTTAGTTATGTCAATTTTTCAAATCATTTCTTCGATCTTCTATCAATTCTTCGAACAAGTTCAAGTTTCTTATAGAACTAGAAGAAATGATACTGTGCCTTAAGTGTGCTAAATTTAAACGGCCATTTAAATTCTGTTTAATTTAAGCTAGCTTAATATTATTTCCTTTCATTTATGGCACTTTCAATTTAGTTAACATTCATATTTCAATTTCAATTTAGATTGCTAAGGGCAATTTTGTTGTAGGTAACTTCAGACTTGGACCATAGAAGGCGTCGTGGTCAAAGTTAAAATGGCGACTGGCTTCGGTTGGGTGATGTGCTCATGCTTGCCATTTTTAGTGTTTATTAGTGTTTTCAATCGAGTTTTTTGCATATAAACTTAACAAATAGTTAAGTTCACGTTCTGTTATGAAATTATTGGAACAAGGACGCGCAGATTTGGGTAAGTTTTGCTGTAGNTTAAGCTACCGTAAACTTGGCTACGGTGACTCTTTTCAATTTATTTTCATAAAACTCCGAAACAAGGTTGAGAATTTTAACTAAAATCTCTTGGAATAGCAAATAGTATCTCTTCTTTTGATTGGTAAGAATCAAAAGTCAGTTTCGCTGCTATTAAATCCCATTAAGACATTAAAGTATTATCCCACGGCTTCGTTCAAGCTTGGATAGGCAGTGGCCATTATGAACCTGGATTGGATGTCCTTAGGCTTGAACTAGTAGTTGACTCACCACAGTAAATCTGAGATTGACGTAAAAATGAAAAAAGTAACTAATTTTTGAGTCAAGGTTTGTAGGAGGGTAGCTTACTTGTCAGAAAAAAGGTCTCCACGGCAAGATTCCTTGGAATCGCTGTCGATTTGTATATGGAACGTGAGGTTCAGACGACCAAGCTTCGTGGGACGAATTGAAAACTCGACTGACGACGTATCGCGATCTTCTATACACGCGCTTTGTTCATTTGACGCCGAAGTGAGTTCAAACTCATCACTGGAGTCAAGCGTTACCTTCAACTAAAAGAAAAGACAGTCAGGACTCTGGAATGGCAGAGTTAAGCTGTTACCGGGAACTCCATGGGTATGTAGTTGTACAGGGAGACCTTGAAAGTCAGGTTCTCACCCAGTTTGGCGGACTTGGGTAACTCTGGTACGAGGAAGAACGGCTGGTAGGTGTCGAACGTGTCCTCGGCAGATAAACCGAACCCGGCAGTACTTGACACGCAAAAGGCCCGAGCTACGTAAGAAGCTGTCGTGTGTGGTAGCGTTTCCTCGATTACCACATCGCCGTTAGCACTTTGGGAAGGATGGAATGAACGTATTAAGAGGAAAACTTTGAACAGTTTGTAAACTTTGAAAGTAGTATCACTGCAGTACGCTTACTCGGTAGTGTACAAGTTCCAGAGCAAGGTTTCGGGGAGGCTGGGTCTGTCTACTATTTGTGGAATCATAACTCGTGGTACTTCGTTGGCATCACTGACATCTGGGCTGGATGCAGTGTCTCTCTCCCTTCGTCTTAGTCCTGGCGCCGGAGCCCCGTTCAAGACTATTGGTCGGTGCTCCGTGTAGTAATCGTAGCAAGGTCGTGATTGCATGTCCAAGTTCGACATTACCAGCAAACCCGCTCCCTAATAACAAGATGATCATCTTGAAACCGAAAGGAAACCTTAAATGTTGTGGACTTACGTCGAACGCACTGATGGCGTCTTGGTAGAATGAGGAGGAGCTCAAAGTGACGGGGAATTCAGTTTCCGGGGTCTTGATGTCAGTTTCAGCCTCAGCCTTAGAACCTTTCTCTAGGGTAAACAAAGTGTCCGCAACGGTTAACTAGGTAAAGCACCGCTTGTAAAAAGCATACGCTTACTTGATTCGCAGTACTCGGAATCCGCCAGGTCTTGACGCGGGTTAAAGTACGAATTGATGGTGTGTCGATTCGCTTGTTCTAGAATATTCTCTCCCGTTCTTTGGGCTTTGACTGGCTTCACATTGTGGCCCACTGCTCGTAAACCGCATAGCGACCCGGGAGTGCCGTGGAGTTTCAGCACCGTGGTCGGGGCATAAGCTGAGGTCTTTTGTGTCCACTGTACCGTCACTGGGTTCGGGAAACATTCCTGGACAGTGAAGTCAGTTTGAGCCGTGACTACCTCTCCGTTTCCGAGGACATAAAAGGCCAGTATCGACGCCTTAGGGGAGAAGGACGGTGTCACTGGAATCTCCAGTTGGACGGACTTTCGTCCGATAATCGGTTTGGCAATCATTGTAACCTCCTTGGTTCCTTTGGCCAAGATGTCTCCGCGACCCGTAACAATGTAGTGTACGTACTGCGTCTGGTCTACGTTGTTGAAGTAGAAGTTGAAAGTCAAGTTGTCGTTGCAAGCCACAGGTAGGGGATCTAAGGGAGTTATGCTGGCGAAACTGCCAGTAGGGGAATACGAGGGTTTTACAGTCGTGAAGGCGGTCGAGGTTACGTTTGTCGTCTCGTTTGTGTACTTCGCCTATACGAAACAGTTCCAAAAGGTAATTTATTTGACATTTTTAAGAAGAAGAAGCCGAGAAGGACGCGTAACGTACCATAATGGATAGTCGCACGACTTTAGGGTTCTCCGGGAAAAGAGTATATGTGAATTCGCCTCTTCCTTTGGTGATAACGTTGGCACACTCTTGTGTTTCGGAATCCTTAACTGGATCACCTGATGTGCTAGTCAAGTCTTCATAACCCTCTCGTACACAGACTTCTACTTCAACGCCTCGGATAGGTACAACTTCAGATTTACCTATCGCGAATTCATACAAGGATCCCTAGGTTCCAAAAGAACGTAGTCAATGCCATTTCTATGGTGCGTTTTTTGAAGATTTACTTGGAGGAAGTATGGCAAACCTAGTTGGAACGTCGACGGAGTGCGACTCGTGTCCAATCGTACGTTGGCTCCAGTATCCGGTGCTATGTTGAATAGCTTGTTGGCGCTAAACCATTCTTCCGACCCCTTTTCGGTCACCTTAGCCGTAATCTATTGTACGATCGATAAGTTGTATTAGGTAAACGCCATTCTAGTTTGAGCTTCAAGTTAGAATCCTTACCTCGATGGTGTTAAATTGGTCCTCAAGACCCAAGGCGGATAAAGGTAGAACCATAGCAGCGCACCCGGTGTATCTGTCTATTGTCGCGGTCAGTTTCACTGGTTCGATGGCGGTCTCGTTTTCGTTAACGATGGGTCCAAACCATGCCATCTTAGGCAATACTTTGACCTCCGCAGCCACGTGACCCAGGACATGTTGTCCGAACGTGTAACTGATGCCAACGAAAGGACGTTACATTCCGATCAGCTTTCTTTGTGGACCTGTTTTAGAACGAACTTACTTTGCGCAGACGCTAAAGTTGAATGATTCCGCGTTGTTCGAAACTCGTTCCGGCCCTAGGATTGCCACGGCGAAACGGGCCACCAGAAATTCGCGGACTTCAAACTCCTTAGTTTCGGTCAAGTCGCCGTTCTTTACATGGATTTTCCAGTCTCCCTAGCAACAGAGAGCTATAGACGCTAAGTCAGGGCAAAGACAGTGATGACTCACTTCAAGCAGATCCGGTGACAATTGGAACTCGAGTTGGGCTAAACCTAAGCTGGCAGTGATGTTGGTCCATTCAGCGACGATGGTATCATTAGGATCCGTGCACCAAACTCGTTCTGGCTAAAGATCATAGCATCGGAAGGTTAAGAGGGGCAAAAAGAAGCAGAAAAGAACGGCTAGAGTTTAAAGAGTTTTACCGGAGTGACTACCGGCTGCAAAAGGTTATTCAAGGCCAAAGTCCTGAAGCGAACCAGTTGCCCTGGGGTGTACCAAAGTTTGTCCATCTGGATCAGCTGCTGTAAGTCCTTCTCGTAGCTTACGTAAACTTCCTTTTTGACATCGATCTTCAGTACGGTCGTCGCATCATCCCAGTCTACTTTCAGCTTCAGGAAAATCGGAGCGCCCTCTAATTTACGCGGCGTTTTCACTTTGAGAGGGATGCAGCCACCGTAGTCATCTACCTCTGTTGATAATTTAAAAACATAACGTGACGGTGATTACAATAAGGGTAAATGCCTAAGGTACGGCCTACTCGAAAGGACGACTTACTGGGATCTATTCTTCGCGGACCCAACGAACCGAAGGCGATTCTGAACTTGGAATGGTAGAGCTGGAAAGTGACCAGACCTGCGCTTCGAACTCCTTGCAAATACAAACAAAATTGTTCCTCGGTACCCATTACAAGCTGCTTGGGTCCCGTTAACAAGAAACCTCTGTAAATCACACAGAAACACAAATCACATATTTGGTTCTTGCATAGAAAGGAAAGGTACTCTTACTTGGTGGGGCTGTCGGAGGAATTCACGTCACAGGCCAGGAACAAAGGGACGAACCCCACTACCCAAAGTATTCGCTTGGACAACATCTTCGTCACGGGTGACTTTCCGGACTGCGACTGTCAAGCCCATGTCAAGCCCTTATATAAGTGTAAAAGAAGGCGGTGAAGCATATTAATCCGTCCTCCCAAACAAAAAATAGGAGGTCGACCAGTTGTCCCCCTAAAAGCCGTAGAAGTTTCAAGGGCGCAAAGGTTTGGGGAACCAATGGTGGCCTCTTTTAGGGTACGGTTGATGTTAAGAGAAGAAAACGCTGGGAAAGGCTCGTAGCAACAACAGTCTTGTTTGTGACCGACGAACCAGATTTTCTAGGGAGTTAATATTACCGAAGGATCTCGGACAGGCCCTAAACAAGAAAAGGGCAGTGAAAAATTCTCAGAAAAACATCCGAGCTGATTTTCGACCGGAAAAAACATATTCGTGTTCTAACGATGTTTTTCTTGACGCAGGTTGTGTAACTCACGAAAGGTAGGGTATCGTATGGTTCTTGGGAATGCATGGTCGAATGTAAACAAAACGGATATCTAAACAGACTATTGAAAGGAAGCACAAGTAGACCCTACAGTGAATATGAAAGAGCAGCTGTTGTGACGCTAAGGTCGGTTTTTTGTATTACTAATGAAAATCCACATTGGTGTACAGTACGTCGTCGTGTTAGCAACACTTTGCGATGGTCTAGTTATGTAGGAATAGTCTTGTCTCGTAGGCAACTTAGTTCTACTTAGTTCTTGCGGACAGCAGTGATCTTGGTTTCGGCGGACATCCCGAACCCTGTCGAGTAGGACAGGCAGAAGGCTCGTCCTACCCAGGAAGTGGTCTTGTTCGGCAACCGTTGTTCGACCTGGGCGTCGCCATTGTCACTGTAACGGATTCATTTCAAATCGGTTAGGAAGGAACAAATGAAAAGAACGATGATGATCCCAACTTACTCGGTAGTGTACAAGTCCCAGAGCAAGGTTTCAGGAAAGTAGACATGTTCCTCTACGATTGTTACTTTAGCCTCTTCAGTGTTGACTTCCGACTCATTTGGGCTGGACACAGCTTCGGGGCCTCGACCCGGTGCCGAGATGGGCTCTGGCATCCCGTTCAAGATTACGTCTCTGTGTTCTGTGAAGTAATCATGGCAAGGGCGAGTCTGCATTTTCCAGTTAGACATCACCAGTAATCCCGCTCCCTAAAAAGAGAACAGAAATGAAACTATGAAATCCAAATAGCGTAACCATCGTAGATTTTTACATCGAACGCTTCGATAGGGTCTTGGTAGAAGGAAGAGGAACTCCAGACACCGTTGAGGTCAGATACCGGCAGCTCGGAGCTGGTATTATCTGTGCTTTCTTCTTCAGGTTCGTCTCCACCACTTACCACCTTCATGTTGGTTTCCTTTTCCTGTAATAATAATATGAAGGATCATAGCTGATCGTTAACCGTTCATCCGTAAGGTTTACTTGGAGATAGTCTTGTTCGAATGGCCTAATATTAACAGCTTCAGGTTCCAGTGTCGACGTTGGTCTACGGTTTTTCTCTGAAGTTAGCAATGTGAACAAGGTTAGAGTTACTTTTGCCGCATGGTTGTATCTTAAAAAGGAAGTAACAGATAGCTGCATACTTTCTTCGCAGTACTGGTAGTCAAAGGTAGCTTGACGCGGTAGAACGTATGATTCTATGGTAAAAGCCTTCAGTTGTTCCAGGACGCTTTTTTCCGTTAACTGACCCTCGGGTTTAAGCAAGGCTACGCTCTGATCCACCACGCTCAGCCCGCAGAGTGACTCGGGAGTGCTGTGGAGGTTCAGACCAGTGGTCGTTCCAGGGTTTGATGCAGTGGCGTTCCATTTCAGGGTTACTGGGTTCGGGTAACAGTCTGCGACAGTAAACTCGGTTTGCGCTGTGACTAACTCGCCGTCTTCACGGACGTAGTAGACCAGTACCGCGGCTTTGGGGTAGAAGGATGGTTTCACGTCGATCTCTAGCTCGACCTCGTTTACTTGGACGGGGGATCTGTAAGCGAATAATGGAGAAAGTTAACACATTGCAGGCTAAGTCAACTTAAGTTTCAAATGTTATGTACTTCGTTCCGTCCAAAACTCCGGGTAGCTCGACATCGACAGTCTCTATGTCGTCTTGCGACTTGGTTCCATTCGCGACTATGTCACCACGGGCCGTCACGAAGTAGCGTAACCTGAGTGTCTGGCTCGGCTCGGCCTTGTTGAAGTAGACCTTAACAGTCAACTTGCTGTCGCATGCTACAGGCTCCTGTGAACCTAAAGAGGGAATAAGGGCGAAACTACCCGACGCGGAATAGGATGGTTTCGCTGAAGTGAGCTGTGTCGAAGATATGTTCTTGCTCTCGTCCACGTACTTTGCCTAGAACGTTAACAACATATGAGGGCAAGTAAAAAGAGGGAATGGAGGAATATTACCACGATGGATAGACGCACAACTGCAGGGTTATGTGGCAGGAATGAATAAGCAAATCGCCCCGCGTCGTTGGTGGTGACGTTGACGCATTGAGGAACCTCAGCTTCTCGTACGGGATCACCCGAAGTACTGTTCAAATCTTGGTAGCCTTCTTTGACGCAAATGCTTACGCTAGCATTGGCTACCGGTACATTCCCCGTCTCGTGCAAGAATCCCTACGTACCATCGATATTAGTCTCAGTTTGAAAGCAAATCAAACGTTACCTGTCCAAGGTAAGGTAAGCCCAGCTTAAAGGTCGACGGACTCCTGCTGTAAGTATCGATGAACACATTCGATCCACCTTCGGGTGCTACGTTGACTTTTAACGTCGCATTACGCTTTTCGGCTGTTCCGTCCACTGTGACGTGTCCTACTATCTATCCGTTCCATCGGAATAAAACGAAGTGTACTTGATAGGATAGTTAAGAGCAAGTAACGTACCTCTATGGTATTCCATAAGTCACCGCCGAGGCCCAAAGTGGACAACGGGAAAACCATCTGATGACAACCAGTGTCATTGTCTAGCGTTCCGGAGATTTTCACTAGCTCTGCGACAGGATCGGAAAGTATTGGTCCGAACCAAGCTAACCTTGGCAACACCTTGGCCACCACGTCAACCTGGCCTCGTATCGGTTCATCAGTAGTCGATCTGGTATAAACGAGAATGAAACTCCGTTAAAAAACGGTTCCGTGACATGGAAGTTAACCTTGAAAGCACTTACTGGGCACAGACGCTGAAGTTGAAGGTCTCAGCATGGTTCAACACACTGTGCGGAGCTACTATTGTCACCTCAAAACGGGGCAACACGAACTCTTTCACTTCGAACTCTTTACTTTCTTTCAGGTAGTCGTTCTCCACATGGATTCTCCAAACTCCCTAACAAGCCTTTTAAACCCACAGTTCCAAAATACGCTGGTAATGGTTAGTAAAAACGCATTGCTTACCTGGACCGCATCTGGTGACAGTTGGATCTCGCGTTCCACTAGCCCCAATTTGGGAACATTGGTCCAGTAAGGTTCGACCGTGAAATTGTTCCATTCTGCCACAATAGTATCGTCTGGATCGGTGCACCAAATGCGTTTAAGCTTACCGTACCAAGAAATATTTGTTTACTCAGGGAAAAGCCATGGAACTGCAGTACACTTACCGGAATGCGCTCGGCCTTTAGCAGGTAGTTCAGCGTCAAGGCACGGAACCGAACGAGTTGCCCCGGGGTGTACCAGGGTTTGTCGGTCTGGATCAGCTGCAGTAAGTCACGTTCATGACTCACGTAGATTTCCTTTCTCTCTCTAATCACCAGATCCGTCCTTGGGTCATCCCACGTCACTTGCAACTCCGACTCGTACGCACCGCGAGGTAAGATAGAAGGTACCCACAAGTAGATCGCAACACAGCCTTCGTAGTCACGGGTTTCTGTTTTCGGTCGGTAGAACATTGACAAGGGTTAATTTACTTCAAGCAGAAGGGGGAAGAGGTTAAATTACTTGGGTCTATTCGTCGGTCGTAACCAAACCGAGTTCCGTCCGTATGTCGCACGTAGAAAGTGACTCGACCTGCACTTTCAACCCCTTGTAAATATAAACAAAAGATTTCTGTGCTACCCGGTAGAAGTTGCTTGGGTCCAGTCAGTAGATAACCCCTATTTAGAACAGCCAAAAAGTAATTACCACATGTAAGAGTAAATTGAAAAATTGGAAAGTTGGAAGCTTTACTTGGATTCGGTTTCAGCAGAAACTACACCCAGGATAAAGAACAGTGGAACGCATCCCACGACCCAAGCGAATCGTGTTGTTAACATGTTCGCTGACAGAGGCTTTCTGAACTGCTGCGGCTGTAAGACTGTAAAGAAGTTCCAAAGCTAGGCTTTTATAAGTCTGAGAAGACACTGACGCGGCAGGAGGGCAGAAAGGGAGAGTGACCGGTTATCTTATGCCGAGTGCATAAGCCGTAACATAAATCTTCCTTGTGTATATGACCTGAACTTTTTTCCTCCTCTTCTCCCCTTAACTTTCGAAATTGGGTACCGGTTTTTTTAAATTTATTACGCTTCCCGAAAATTTTCTTGGAAACACGTTCTAGGGTCCATGTCCGATTTGACATGACACGCATGTCCGAAAAGCCAACTTTTCATCCATTTTCCTCATTGGGAACCGTGAATGATTCATCGATGTTTGAAAAAATAAGAAGGATGTTCTTCATGGTTATTAGGATGCTACGATGCCATGTGATGTGCCTTGAAAGTTCTATAAAACCAAATAACGCGGGATTGGTCGGGTTCTTCTCTGTTTACGTTAACAGTGTTGACTAACCGGTGGGTTAGGCAATGCGGTGGTGGGTCAAGTTCAAGGGCTTTTTTTCCTCATTGCGTGTTCTGAAGAGACAAAAAGATGTGTCCAAACAAACTTTTCTTAGCCTAAAACCTGTTTGAAATAAACCACTAGCACTTTTTGAGTTAGAAAGAAGGTGTAATTTGACCCCAGCTTGACCTTGAATGATAGATCGTGAGAATGATTGATATAATAAGATGATACTGTGCAAGATTAGACAGTGGTCCACATATGGCAAGACTCCGGCTAAGGTAAACCCTTGTCGTCGAACTTCGCTTCGAAATCACGTGGTTCCGTGAGCTAGGGTATCCTCGTTACCCTGAGTCACGAGCCGTGAGCCGGGAGCAAGAAAAGGCCCAGGTCAGGTACACAAGGAAGACTTATGTTCACGAACAATTTTTCTGTATTTATAGTTAGAAGAAGTTGATGGGAATTCATTTCTTATAGATCTAGATGGTTCATATAAATAGTGTGGACGCGGAACCGTTCTAATGTTAAGTACTTGGTAATGAGCTGGGTGGCTCATACAGCGATTATTTCGGCATCGGCGGACATTCCGAATCCGGCGGTACTGGATAAGCAAAAAGCTCTTCCTACCCAGGAAGTTTTCTTGTTTGGTAGCTTCTGTTCGACCTTGGTGTCACCTTTGGAACTGTAGCAAGGAATTAGTCAAAATTTGTGTAAATGGTATAGCGGAAGGGATTCTAAAATGTCAGTTGATGAAGGCAAGGGTACTTACTCGGTAGTGTACATCTCCCAGAGCCAAGTTTCGGGAAAGTTGATCCGTTCTTCTGCTGAAGGGACAGGGGAAACCGCTCGTGTTTGGCGTACTTTACTGTCTACTTGAGACGGAGCTGAAGTAGTGGGGTCTGGTACAGGCAGCGGGGCTGGAACCTCGTTCAAAATTGCTGACCGCTGTTCCCGATCGTACTGATAATACTTATAACAGGGTCGCGTTTGCATATTCGAATTTGATAGCACTAACAGGCCTGCATCCTAATCGTCAACACGAATTTACGTTAGACGATCCAAAAAACTACTTGGTTAACCCACGTGGACTTACATCGAAAGCTTTTATAGCGTCTTGGTAATAGGAGGCGGAACGCCATTTACCTTCAATCGCAGATTCTGTCGCTGCATTACCAGTAGTTTGATTTGAAGTGAATTCCTCTGTAGAGGTAATTACAGACCCAGCGAGGTTTAAGTTATCGTAACGAACGCATTTGTATGATTTATTTATATAAAAAAGATTAGATGTAATTAAATTTTTTACATACCTGCTTTGCAGTACTCGTAATCCCTGACGAACTGAGTTGGGAACACGTAAGAATGGATGTGAAAGTTATACGCGAGTCTCAAGACATTTTCAGACGTTAGCTGGCTGTAAGGTTGAATCGGCCTTACTCTTCGGTCCACCACACTCAAACCGCACAGGGAACCGGGGTAGCTGTGGATGTTAAGACCAGCGGTCGCGCCAGGGTTCTTCGACTCGGCGTCCCATTGTAAGGTTACGGCGTTCGGGAAACATTCATCGACCGTAAGGTCGGCTTGCGCTGTGACCACCTCGCCGTCTTCACGGACGTAGAAGACCATTAACTTCGCCCATGGAAAAAAGGTAGGCAACACTTGGATCTCGAGCTCTACCACGTTCACTTGGACGGGGGACCTAAGTGTTGACAAAGAAAGACACGTAGCGTGTTTAAGTGGTTGAATCGCAACCCCAACCAGAGATTACTTTGTTCCGTCCAAGGCTCCAGTCAAATCCATATCGAAAGCGGTCACTTGGACCTTCTTGGTTCCCTTGACCAGAATATCCCCGCGACCCGTGACAAAGTAGCTTAAATTCAGTTTTTGACCCAGCTTTACGTTACTGAGAAAGACTTTTATGGCCAACTTGGCGTCGCAAGCAACATGTCCTGGACCGAAGGAAAGTCTAGCGAAACTGCCGGAAGGAGAATACCATGGGTTCACATGTCTTAACGAGGTCTGAGATAAATTTGTGCTCCCGTCTTCGTACTTGGCCTAAAGCATGGGTTAAATGTTTTGTTAGGATCTTTAACAAGTTCTCAAGGGTAGACAACCGATCACTTACTTCGAAAGATAACCTGACGGCTTCAGAGTTACGCGGAATTACGAAATACGCGAATTTGCCTCGTTCGTCGGTGGTAAAGTTGACACATTGCTGCACGCTCGAGTCTTGAACTGGGTCACCCGATGTGCTAGTCAAGTTCTGGTAACCCTCTTTGAAGCAAACGCTTACCTGAGCATGGGCAATGGGTCTTTCGAAATTTAAAGACAACGAGCCCTAACAGGTAAACAAACATGTAATGTTTCTGTCAACTTGAAGCAACCATGTTGGGATTTACGTACTTGGCCAAGGTAAGGTAGACCCACTTGGAACGTCGAGCTACTTCCTCCGTGAAGATCGAGGAGAACGTACGGATCCCGTTTGCGTGTTACTGAATAATGGTACGTCGCGTTCTGTTTCTCTTCGGTTCCCTGTTCGGTCACCTGACCCTCAATCTACTCGTTCAACCGTCACAAATGAATCGTATTTAAGTAAGAGCAGACTATTATGTATGTGAGGCTTACGTTGATATCATACCAGACTTCATGTCTGAGTCTCAATTGGGACAGAACGAATTCTATCTGATGACAGCCAGTGGCCGTGTTTAGGGTGCCCGAAAACGTCACGTACTCTACGGTGTGTTTCTGATGGATATCACGCGGATTATAACGTGTCGATACCTTTGCCACCACATCGACGTGACCCAGAACCGGTTGGCCGGCTGGGGATCTGAATTCAAAATGCAGGCAATCAAAAGTTTGTTTTTGTATGACTTTGTACGTTTGGAAGCTACAGACTTTGCGCAGACGCTGAAGTTGAAGGTTTGGTCGTGGTGTAAATCGGGTCCCGCGCCTTCGATCGTCACCATGAGACTGGGCAATTCGAAGTACTTCACCTCAAACTCATTCTGTTCGACCTGGCCCTTATAATCCGTGTAGATCTTCCAAACCCCCTAACAAAAAAAAACTGTTACCACCCTGAAAAAAAGCATATAGGAATGTTATTAAGTTAAGGAGGTAGAAGTTACTTGAGCAGCTTGCGAGGACAGTTGCAAAGCGTGTTGGGCTAAACCCAAGGTGGAAGTGAAATTACGCCATTCAACCACGGTATTGCCGTTAGGATTCGAGACCCAAACTCGGTCGGCCTGACAAGGAACACAAAGTTAACTGAAGGCATCTAAAGTGACTGCGAAAATGTGATACAAAACGGTAACTGTAAGCTTACCGGGGTGACCACTGGCTGCATAAGGTGAGTTAAGGCTAAAGTACGGATGCGAACCAATTGCCCGGGTTTGTACCATGGTTTGTCCGTCTGGATCAGCTGTACTAAGGTTTTGTCATTGCTTACTACGATTGGCGACTCGGTATTGATCTTCAAATCGGTATTGGCGTCATCCCAGGTGACTTGCAAGACTAACTTATATGTACCGCTTTGAATTCTATCCGGTACATTCAGTACCAAAGGGATACAGCTGCCGTAGTCATCGATTTCTGTTGAAAATCGAATTAGTTACGATCTCCAAACCCAACTAACGCAAAGAAAGGCAATACTGAAATATGGTATTTACTTGGGTCGATGCGAAGTGAACCCTGAGCGCCAAAAGTTACATTGAATTGATTGTTAGTGACTTGGAAAAGGACCCGACCGGCACTTTGAACCCCTTGCAGATGTAAACAGAACGTTTCTTCGGTACCCCGTAGTAAATGCTTGGGTCCCGTCAGTAGGAACACCCTATTTTTCAATATGAAAGTGTAATGAGAGAGTTTGATTACCAACGAATTGAAAAGGGTTCTTACTTGGCTTCGGTGGCGGAGGAATTGACCACTGCGATTGCAAGGGTCAGGATCAGAGCGACCCACACTGCTCGTTTTGTCAACATATTTGTTATGTGTTGCTTACGAGACTAACTTCCCTGTTCTGTAGTAAGGCCTTTTTATAAGTGTGAGGAGGAATTGTGAGGATGGTCGATACAGGAAAGCATCGGGAGGATACAACCGGTATTCCTATTTCCGCGAAACTTGGTTTGAAGCTGTCAAAGCTTCAAGGTTATAAAACGTAAAAACGGCAATACCGGTTTCGAAACTTCGTACGCAATCTTAGGTTGAACTTTCAAATAAACTAAAAAAGGCACAGGGTTTTGCCCTGCCTTATGTTATTGAGCCAAATATTACCAGTTATACTGACACCTATTATAACAATGAAAGCATACTGTCAAGGCAGGGTAAGGTCTCCGTTTCCGTGACATTTTGGTGTCCGAAGTGGGATGGGATTGACGGGCCGCGAGGGTCGCTGCCATCCCAGGATAAGAAATCAGAAATAATTTATCCGAAATAACATCGTCTGTCCAAACAAACTCTTCCTAGCTTGAAACACTTTTTAAACCACGACTGTAGCCCACTTGAGGTAGAAAGGTGTAATTTTAACCCAAAGTTGACCTCGAATGATCATGTTGATCATGTAAATGATAGATTGTTTAATAAGATGCTACTGTGCATGATCAGCAGGGGTTTTACATGTGCAATACTCTGGGTAAACCCTCGTCGCCGACTTCGCTTGTGAAATCACGTCTTGAGCTCCGTGCGTCCGTGGGCTAGAAAATCCCCGTCTGGTGGGAAATCCCCATGAACCGTGAGCCCTGGGCTTTGAGCAAAAAAGGTCCATGTCCGGTACATTTGTTCACGAATCATTCTTTTTATTTTCAGTAGAAACAAAGTGATGGGAAGTCATATTTATTGCAGATCTAGAGGTATTATGGAAACAGTTTGGATGCGTACTCGTTCCCATATTAAGCACTTGGTAATGAGCCGGTGCTTCATGCAGCTGTTATTTTGGCATCGGCGGACATCCCGAATCCGGCGGTACTGGATAAACAAAAGGCTCTTCCTACCCAGGAAGTTTTCTTGTTTGGTAGCTTCTGTTCAACCTTGGTGTCACCTTTGGAACTGTAGCAAGGAATTAGTCAAAATTTGTATAAAAGGTACAGCAGAAGGGATTCTAAACAGTCAGTGGATGAAGACAAGGGTACTTACTCGGTAGTGTACATCTCCCAGAGCCAGGTTTCGGGGAAGTTGACTCGTTCGTCTACGAGAGGGACTGGAGCGACCACTTCTGTTTCGGGTACTTTACTGTCTACCTCAGCCGGAGTTGAAGTAGTGGTGTCTGGTACGGGCAGTGGCGCTGGAACCCCGTGCAAGATTACTGGGCGGTGTTCCGTATAGAACTTATAACAAGGTCGCGTTTGCATTTTCCAATTGGACATCACTAGCAGACCGGCGCTCTAAGTATCAACACGAATTTTACGGTAGACGATCCCCAAAAAACTACTTGTGAACTTACATCGAAAGCTTCAATAGCGTCCTGGTAATGGGAAGCGGAACTCCAGGAACCCAGAACGTCAGATTCCGTCGTTGTGGTACCAGTAGTTTCAGTTGAAGTAGGTTCCGCTATAGTGTCATAAATGTAACCAGTTATCGTACAGCATATTCGTATTTTTTACATAAAAAATATAAGAAGTAGTTGAAATCTTACATACCTGCTTCACAGTACTCGTAATCCGAGATGGCTTGAACAGGGGACGCGTACGCTTCGATGGTAAAGGTGGTAGCTAGATCCAGGATGGTTTTGGCGGTTATCTGGCTGTCAGGTTGGATCAGCGATACTCGTTGGTCCACCACTGTCAACCCGCATAGAGAACCGGGGGTGCTGTGGAGTTTCAGACCAGCGGTCGCACCAGGGTTATATGACTCGGCGTCCCATTTTAGGGTTACTGCATTCGGGAAACATTCCTCAACCGTAAAGTCGGTGTGCGCTGTGACTACCTCGCCGTCTTCCCGGACGTAGAAGACCATTACTGCCGCCTTGGGATGGAAGGTAGGCGTCACTTGGAACTCGAACTCTACCGCGTTCACTTGAACGGGGGACCTAAGTATTGACAGACATTAAAAATAGACAAAAGACACGTTAGACTGGTTGAATACTAACTCCAACCAGAATTTACTTTGATCCGTCCAAGGCTCCGACCAAATCCACGTCGATGGCCGCCACTTGAACCTCTTTAGCTCCCTTGACCAGAATATCCCCGCGACCCGTGACAAAGTAGCGTAAGTTCAATTTTTGTCCCACCTTGACGTTGTTGAGGTGGACTTTCATGGTCAACTTGCTGTCGCAAGCCACAGGCTTGGAACCCACTGAGGCAATACTGGCGAAACTGCCCGAAGGGGAATACGATGGCTTCGCGTATGTAAACGTGGTCGCCGATATTTTTTGCTCGCGTCTTCGTACTTGGCCTACAGCATTTTGCCAAATGTATTTTAAGGGTGTTTTTTGAGGATCATGGTCTGTAACACTTGAGGGAAAGATTGAATCCACCTACCTCGAAAGATAACCGAACGACTTCAGAGTTCCGTGGCAGAACAGAGTACGCAAATTTGCCCTCCTGGTTGGTGGTAACCTTGACGCATTGCTGCACGTCCGAGTCTTGAATTGGATCGCCCGATGTGCTGGTCAAGTTCTGGTAACCATCTTTGACACAGACGCTTACCTGAACATTGGCAATGGGTTTACCGCCAGCTCCTTCAGCGACTTCAGACAATGAGCCCTTTACACGCAACCAGACATGCAAATGTTTACGTCAACTTAAATAACTGGGAGCCAAATACGTACTTGGGCCAGGTAGGGTAGACCCACTTGGAAGGTCGAGGTACTTCTACTGAAAGTCTCGAGGATAACGTTCGATCCCGTTTCGGGTGCTACTCGAACAATTAACGACGCGTTCTGTTTCTCTTTGGTTCCCTCTTCAGTCACGTGACCCTTAATCTACTCGTTCAACCCATCGCCAACGAAATGTTAGATTGAGTAAAACAGCGGACTATTTTGGATGACGAGGCTCTTACCTCGATGGTATTCCAGAGGTCGCCACCGAGTCCCAAACGCGACAGCGGGAAAACCATCTGATGACAACCAGTGGCCTTGTCTAGGGTGCCAGACAGCGTCACTGGCTCTACGGTGGGATCCGGACCTATCTCCCCGAACCATGCCAACCTTGGCAATACCTTTGCCACCACATCGACGTGCCCCAGAACCGGTTGTCCGGATGTGGACCTGAATCCCCAATGTTGGTTAATTAACAAGTTTTTGGATGTTTCGAGAACTACTGACTCTGCGCAGACGCTGAAGTCGAAGGTTTCCGCGTGGTTCAGAACACTATAAGGACCTGAGATCTTAACCCCGAAACTGGGCAGTACAAAGTCTTTCACCTCAAACCCTCTCTGTTCGATCTGACCCTTATAATCCGTGCGGATCTTCCAAGCTCCCTAACAACAAAACCTGTTAGCACCCTGAAACAACCTTAATGGAGTGTAGCAAGTTAAGAAGGAAGAAGTTACTTACTTGAACAGCTTGCGGGGACAGTTGCAACTCGTGTTGGACTAAACCCAAGTTGGAAGTGAAATTATTCCAGTCCGCCACGATTGTATCATTAGGATCCAAGATCCAAACTCGGTCGGCCTACGAATTACCACAAAGTTTAATGGAAGGGCATCAAAGTGACTGTATAGAATGATCTATTATGACCGATATTGTAAGTTTACCGGAGTGACCACTGTCTGCAGCAGGTGACTCAATGCTAAGGTACGGACGCGCACCAATTGACCCGGCTTGTACAAGGCTTTGTCTGTCTGGATCAGTTGCAGTGGGTTTGGGATGTGGCTCACCACGATAGGCACCCTGGACTGTATCTTCAAATCGGTGTTGCGGTCATCCCATGTGACCTCCAACACTAACTCATGGGTACCGCTTTCAGCTTTGTCCGGGACGTACAGCACCAGAGGAATACAGCTGTTGTAATCATCGACTTCTATTGAGGATTGAATGCGTTAGGATTTCCAAACCACGGGATACCGTAAAGGCAATACGACAAAATGGTATTTACTTGGATCTATGCGACGTGGACCCCGAGCGCCAAAGAATACCTTGAACTTTCTGTGAGCGACTTGGAAGGTGACCCGCCCGGCACTTTGAACGCCTTGCAGATGTAAACAGAACGTTTCTTCGGTACCTGCTAGGATCTGCTTGGGTCCCGTCAGTAGGAAGCCCCTATTGTAAATACGAACAGTGTTATGCGAATGTTGATTACCAAGAGTTTAAAAGGTTCTTACTTGGCTTCGGATACGGTGTCGGAGGAACTGAACACTGAGGCTGCGAAGGTTAGGACCAAAGGGACCCACATTATTCGTTTTATCAACATGTTCGTCACGTGTTGCGTACGAGACTGTGGCTTTGGTGGTGAGTTGTGAGGTCTTTTTATAAGTGTGAGGAGGAATTGTAAGGCTGGTCGAGGTAGGAAAACATTGGGAGGGTACAACACAACCGGTTGTCCGATTAGAAACTTGGTTGACACGGCCAAAGCTTCCTTGTCTTCATTGTGAGTCTAGGATAGTTTTTGTGTCATTTCGTATGGCGTTAAAAGTTTTAAGAACTTCAAGACTGTAAACACAAAAAAGGCAATACCGGTTTTGGTAACTTACGTAAGAAATCTTCAGTTGATTTTCGAGGTGATAAGCCGGTTTCTTTTGTATACACTTTGAGAATCGTAAGCAGGGGCTCAGTATTGGGTATAAAAAGAGGTTTTGCGTAAGAGATGAAAGACGCCTGTAGGAAGGTGGCTTGTTATTAATAAATTCACTAACACGTGTCGGCTGTTGCTAAGTGTATTAACTAGAGAGCCTCATGAAGAAAAGGGCATAGGGAATCTAATATATACTGTGGTCGCATACGGTTCATGGCCAATGTTTGTTTTTCAGTTAGGTAAAAGTCCTTGAAAGGGCGACCACTTTCTCTGGTTCTAATCTGTGTAACGATCTTCTTGAAAGATTTCTGTGATGTTATGCCCTCAGTGTAAAGTGTTTTTTCGGTTGAATTCTACCGAATTATTCATGCAAAGGATTTCTAATTCTGACAAGCAAACCCTTTACTTTATTGAAGTTTAATAGCTTACAATATTTTAATTGGATATTATATAAGTTTTATTTATATTTATTATATATAAATATGTTTAATTAGTTATTTGTTAGTGCAGCTTGCGATACATCGGTTCTAACTAGCCTGAGGCTTAGGGGTAAAAGATAGACTGAAGAAGACAGGTAAAATTTGCCTTAACGCCATCTAATAGCGTCGAAAAGAAGAATTTAGCCTGCAGGGCCACCTAATGATGAACATTGGAAGTATGTAGGGAACACAACATTATCCCAATTCTTCGAAAGTGAAAGACTACAACACTGTTTGATAATTAAGGTAACATGTAATGCAGTATTCTAATATACACATACTATTATTATCTCTTCAAATCACCGTCTTGGTATTAGCAGAAGGAGTTAGGGGCCGTCCATAAATGGCGCCACCCAGGGAGAGGGTGGGTGGGTTCAGTAAAAGATGACGCGAGATGACGAGAGGGTGGGAGGGGGTTGGCAAGAAAGTGACGCCATCCTGTAACTTGTAGCGTTTACCTAACTCTTGAAGGATTGTCAATATGTCGGTTAAAAAAAGCCCATATTTTTCCCTTTTTTGTGAGAGGGGTCAACCAGGTGATGGCGCCATTTTAGAGGGTGGGGTGACGGTGAAGGTAACGGTAGGTGACTGAGACGGGGGGTGGGTAAAAAAATCGCGATTTTTGGGTGGCGCCATTTATGGACGATCCCTTACCACAGCAGTTACCTTTCTAAAAGGGTGATGGGTAATATCACTGTTGGATGCTGCAGGTGTCCTTTTATGTGTCTATAGGCTAGTCTATGTTCTTACAAATAGGGCATTAAATCCTTGGGCTTTACACAGTGCGCATAAAAAAGATAATACCGGTTTGGAAATCTTAGTGTAAAAAACCTTGTCAGAATTTCCGGCTGATAAGCTTCTGTTTCTTTTATTCCGGGGACGCGTAGGTAGGAATCATTGGTGGGTAAAGAATATGTTTGGACGTGTCTGAGATTAGGGAGTACAGGTTTGGGTTTGGGTTTTTCCCAACCTCTTTATTGTTTTCCTGAAATTTGCAGCGAGTTGACTTGTCGTCAAGTGGGTTTTGACCAATAAGCCTGTACCACCATCAAAATGGCGTCGTATGAAGCTTTGTTACGGCAACTGCCATCTAATGACAAAATTAAGATGTGTTTAGCCTGTAACGCCATCTAGTGGCTATCAGAAAAGCTTGGAGCCGCGCCAGGATTTAACTTTTTACGATTCTTTGGATGTGAATGGGTTATTAGGACGCCAAGGATTGCTATATATTCCTCAAGAATTTAAGACAGATCTTCCTGATTTAGAGAACATGTAATAGATTCAATGTACACGCATTCTTGAACAGATACATAGCATAGCAAAAACCATTTTCCTTTAAAAATCAAATTGAAAACACCCTTGTTTCTGCAAAAAACCTGATCAGGTACGCCTAAACAAACCATGAAGCATTCTACAGCTCAACTCTCTACAGATTTTTAAATTAAGAAATTATTTCAAGTTTTTTCCAAGATTCCCAAGTTTTAAGAATTCTGTTCACGAGGTCTGTTGGTTTTGTGTTTTCAAAAATAAAACCAAAAGGATGAGAAGCGTGTGTGCGCGTTCCAAAAAACGTACAGAGACTGTATACATTTTTTAACTCTTTAATGAGTGTTATCGTACGTGTTCTTGTTGGTATATCCCGTTACATAGCCAGCACCCGGGGCGTCTTTCCGACCTTCTGTACCACGGCCACGCCCACCACTATCAAACCTCTGCTTATGAGATCCAGTATACTTTGCTGAGTCGGTTAGTCGATCCACAGTCGACGATTTAGCGGCAGCCTTAATTAAATAACAAAACATTAAAATTAATTGAATAAACTAATTAATTTTTCCTGAAGGTTTCGTCAAATTGAATAAAATTTAAATTAGTTATAAATTAATTCACGTGGGAATATCTTACCGTCGTTCCTGCTACCGCTGGAGGACCACATTCTACCAACTTGGTCTTTATTTCTTCGATATCTACTTTTTTGTTCTTGGCCAACTCTTCTAAGAACTTTTGGTAGTCTGCGAATCCTAATTTCTGGAGTCTAAAAGACATTAACGTTGTAATTAAATTTCGTTACATTTGTTATACATTTTCTCTATTTTATGTTAATTTTAAATTTATTATTATTTATTTTTGGAGCGATTTTTTACTTGAGTTTCTTGAAATAGATGCCAGTATCGGTGGTGGAAATCTTCTTGCCATCAATGACTTTAGCTTGTTTCATCCATTTGTCGCTTTGCGACAACGAAATCGCTTTGCCGTCCGATTTAATGTCGCCGAACTTGGTGTACGCCCGGAAAATTTCTAACAGAGGCGAGCTAGGCTTGCCGGAAGCAGTACCGGGTCGCGCGGGAGAAGCAGGACTCGAGACCGGAGGGGTTTCGGTGGTGCTGGCGCCTGAGGCTTCCGGTAAGGCATGGTTCAGCGATTCGAGTGGCTGATCCTGGTTCAGCACACTACCATCTTGGCTTCCTTCTGATGTCGACATCTAAACACACACAAAGAAAATGAGTAGTTTTAGACCCTTCATTGTTGACTAACCACCAGTATACGTCAATGATTTCAACGCAAGATTCCTTGTTACATTCTTCCGTGCTACTAACGGAGTTGTATATGGTTAATTTCATTGTTGCTTAGTTTGAAATCTCTGGATATTCACTGTTGGCTCGCATCGATAGCCAACCACGTGGGGCGTTTCTTGGTTGCTACATCATTTAGACTTTTAAAGGACATTAATTCAGTGTTAGCTAAAAAAAAAAAATTGTCCGTGCATTTCACTGTTGCTGTGTCACGAATTTATGGAAAGTCGCAGTTCCCCAAAGCCCAGTGTCGTAGTTAAGCTTTACTTTGTCGATATCGTAAACTCGTGCCAGCGCAACGGGTATTGCATGGTTGTATAGTCGAAGAAAATTTCATTGTTTTTGAGAGGTAAAGAACCCGGTGGTGCCTTGCAGTATTAAACTCTTCGCTTACATTAGCAAAGACCAAAGCTAAACTTTACGAAACACAATTTTTATCGGTTTAGGACCATTTGATCAAACTGATCCTTGAGTTTTACGACTTAAGCTACCTTTCTTTTATCTCTCTCTCTCTTTCTCGAAAACCCGAAATGGGCTGCAAAACAAACTCGTATCACTTTCCATTGTTTTAGGGTATTACCTTACACATTCAAAGAGGAGATACAGTTCCAGTTGAAAGAATTCACGCAAATAGAAAGCCTACCCCATAACATCCCTTGGCCTCAATCATACTCCATGAAAATTTAATTGCAACTATATATTTCATATATTTAATAAAAAAAATTTAAGAATTCATCCCCATCCATTTAATCTTTGCAAAAAAACTTCATACAGATTGCCATTTCCAATCCAGCGATAACAATAAACAATGCACACAACGGTTAATACTATCGTTCCAATCTCTTTTCAAAGTACATAAATACTTCGTGAAAGACCTTAGCTTAATTACTAGACTATGTAGTTGAAACTAGGATTAAATACCTGTGGTTTTACTTTGGAAAACTTTGAAAAACGATAAAGATAACGCAAAGAATGTTTACCAACAAAAGAAACAAAACAAAAATGGCGCCTACGATAAACTTGTCCCCCCACGCGCATCATTGATGGGTGCAGCAGCTGTTAATAGCTGATGATCCTATAGTGAAAGCTCAGCCAAAGAGGAGATTCCTTATTTGTCTGCTTTCGCCAAAGAGTCCTTGAACTAAAAAGGGAAACGAATTTTTGCAATGGGACGTCGCTGGTGTATTTTTAGCTGCCGGAAATAAAAGAAATAAAAGCGAATCATGCCAGGAAGCCGGCGACGTAAAATCAATAAGATCCGTTGTACGCCTGCGCGGGAAAACCTTACTACGTCTACACTCCAAGAAAAATATTATCTTTTCCTTCGTTCTTCCTTTTTCCTTCCATTTTCCCCTAAATTATTCACAAATTGGTGCACGCCAGGTATAATCCTTACAGGCAAAGATAATCATTGGAACCTAATTAAGTACAATTCACTGAACACTTTCTTAATTCGAAGCGAGCAATTCCAAAGATCCTATCGTAATAATTTTCACTTTCTATTCTTTGTCGAAAAAACTCCTTAATAATTCATCATAATTCCTAACAATTCCTAACATTCCTAGTAATTCCTAGTAATTCATAATAATTCTTAAAAAAGCATTAACGATTCCAAAGAATCTCCACCGTACCCGCCGAAAATCGTATTTAATTACAAACTTATGGTTCTATCTATACTAAAAATTATGAAAATGCTGTAAGAAGATTCCAAAAGCACAAGATAGTATAAGCGAAAAAATACTTAAAAATACGAAATAATATTTAACATAAAAAAATCACATTTACCTTGAATTTAGGTTATTGAGCACGACACAAGTGTTTGGATGGTTTTTGAAGAAGAACCGGGAGTTATTCAAGTTAATCCGAATGAAATTGTGGTTTGAAAAATGACGTGAAGATTCTGACACTAAAAGTTGAGCACTTCCTTTGTCCCGGGGTCCCTGGAGTTTGACTAAAGGGAACTTCTACGAGGCTTGTTGTGTGCAGTGTGCGTTGGGAGTATATGGGAGTGCGTAGTAAGAACTGCGCTATGCTCTTTCGACCATGTTCAATCCCTCGTTCTATGCTATCTATACGGCGAGGATGTATAGATGGTTCTTTTGCTCAGGAAAGATGGAGGAGGATGACATCACCCCCATACACTTCAATCTGCATGCTATTTCCTGTGTTTGAGTGTTTACGCCTACGATATGGTATATACCTGTCGTGTGTCGACTCATCCTTTTATGCAAATTGGGGGAAAGTTCGGCTTCGGTTTCCTTTGCTAGTGTCTATTTCCATTGATTAACACCTGTAGGGGGTTTACAATGCGGTTGAGGAGCAACGTAACAGGTTTGTGTGGGAACGTTGTACCGCCCACAGCAGAGAATAGTTTTGGGAACCTGTCCGGTGCTCTTCTCAATATTACGGTTACCTTAAAGATTCCAAACCACGATGACAGTAATGTAGGATAACGTATCAGAAGATGTTTTTGCATTGTTTAATGCAAATTTGCTTATAAACAAATCTTCTAAATGCAAAACAAACATAAAATGTAAATGATTTATTTCTTAAATGAATTATGGAAGATTTGTTTGAGGTCTGATTTGCGCAAAGCTTATGCCAAATGTATTAGAAAAAAATCTTCTACTTTACTGACACCTTAGTTCTGAATCTTCATGAACTTTCGACATCAACAGATGCCAGAATTCGATGCGCACAAAGAAGCGGATGTAAGAAATTGCATTTTAAAAAGTTGCGTGCAGTTTAAGAAAAAGGACAAAGGTTATTTAACATTTTTAGGGTTAAAATGTGTGAATTTTAGTGACTTGATCTGTGAAAAACGTTATACTGTATTTTCAAAAGATACTTCAACTGTTACACTTGTTTCCAAAATACAAACCATAACAAAATAGTTTTGCGGCCTGAAAAGAGATGGCGCTAGTATCAAACTTTCCTAGCTCCTTCTTCAAAAACCAACGCCAACTGTAATTCAATCCAAGCGCGTGATTCGAAATAATAGCAACGATCCGAATGAAAGGGAGTGAAACGAGCAAACCAAACTTGATCTACGATCTGTATTTCGAACTTACTAACAGGCGCTCTTGTAATGGGAAAGGGTTAGTGTTTGGAACAATTTGATTAACGCCAAGCTTTCAATTTGCAATGTGCCTCATTATTTGCCAAATGTATAACCGATAAAGCAATTTTTTCGCAGTTTTAAGTACTGAAAATGACCTTCTGTGACTCCAAGAGAAACTTCTTCCACGCTCATGATAGCCATCCTGATGCCTCCAAACCTTCTTTAATATGGAAAGAGCTTCACTTGCACTGTGAGTTAAACAAGATATTTGGTTAACGAAAGAAATACTAGAATTTCGTGAAGTTACTTACAGTTTCATTCGGTTCGTTGCGGCCTGGTAAGAAAGGGTACGCCCATGCCAGCTGAAGCGTTTGCTCAACATCATATGTATTATGGAAAAGGACTCCCTTTCACTGTGATTTAAATCAAGATCTTATTAACGGAAGAAACTTAAGAATCTCGTCAAGTTACTTACAGTTTTTGTCGGTTTTGCATGGCCTGGAAAGAAATGGGATAGTAGCAAATATGACTGGTAAGCATCATTCCCATTGCGGAAAATATTTCCCTTATACTGTGAGTTAAAACAAGATGTCTCGTTAACGAAAGAAATATCAGAATTTCGTAAAGTTACTTACAGTTTCGTATGGGTTATTGCATCCTGCGGAGAACGGACATTTCGCAGTCGTTTTCGTGGTCCGCGGTTCGCCACTTGATGCTGCCCCTCCCCCTCCTCGGGCTGGCGCGCTTCGCTCGTCTCCGGTTTGTGATCTTCCGTCTGGTCTTCAACGTCCTGCTGGGTTGCTGGATGATCTTGACGAGGTTGTTCCATGGTTTCCTATACGGCAATATTAGCACTTTACTAAAACTTGAAACCAAAGCAAAGAACATTCCAACGTAAATTATGACAATTGGAAGGACTCACCTGCGGTGTTCAGTGTTGGAAGATGTATACTTTGGAAGTCACAGTGTGCCACTATTTATACTTACAGTTGTAGCTTTCACTGGTAATCATTTAATAGCCAAGCCGGATATTTTTTCAAATTTTCTAGGATCAACTTTGGTACAGTAATCAAACTATTGATCGTCTTATGGACTTTGCGTATTGACCAATGACAGTGCTTATCCGTCGTTTTGACCAATCCTGTC